>JAQQAE010021737.1:0-10398 GCA_029823295.1 Pseudamia nigra | reverse complement strand
TTTAGTACGACTTTTTGTTATTGTGGAAAGCCTTGAATAAATGTTTAATTTATAATATTTTTAATTTTTAATAAAGTCTGATTTATCTAAGTTTTGTGTTGCGTAATGCGCCTTATAATCCAGTGCGCCTTATGTATGGAAAAAACCAAAAATGGATAATTTTTTGAGGGTGCGCCTTATAGTACGAAAATACTTGAGAGCATGTAGCATAGTCTCTGACAATTTTTATCAGTTTTTACGACATGTCATATTCCTGGGATTTCAAGTGTCAGATCCTCACGTTTATCCAGCAGCCTCTATTGCCATGGTTTTTTGCGAACAACAGCGTCGGTTAGCATGTCATGTGGTTCAGCATACTCACAGTCCATTAAAAGCAGCTTCAAGCCCATAACAGAGTGGTCAGAACTTTCTTTCTGCCTTGCTTCCTCCGTTGGAAATGACGAGGAGTGATTCTCTTGTTTTTCCTCGGTCAGATGGAACCAGCAAACTTGTCTCGCACTTTAACGGGGTCGTCTTTCTTTTCTCACCGATCTGTGTTTCTAGCCACCCGGCTCGGCGTTTCGCTGAAAGTTCCGATAACGGGCCATCAAATAAAAATGTGGCGTGACTCCGGAATCTCTCAAGTTTCTTTATTTCAGTTTTGACATGTAAGACTGTTCTTGACACTCTTCTGACACCATGACATTTGCAGCGGCTGAACGACAGAAATGGTGAACCGTTTTTCACTCTGCTGCTTTATTGAACACGGACTGGTGCGCACACAACGGCATGGCACCTGTTGCTAAGGATGGTAACCCAGGAGGGACATGATTTTCTGAATAGCGCCTCCGGTGCTTACAATACATTTCCTCTCTTTGAACAGATTGACTCTTCTAAGCGAAAATTGTAGAAACAGTGACAAAAATATGAAATTAACTTTTACATTTCAGAAACAGTAACGACATTATCCACAATAAGAAGGTAATGTGAGAGTGTAGAAATGTTAGTGTACCTATGACCCCCCCAAAAAAAGTTAACTCCGAAGTCTGGTGCAAAGTGAAATGCAGCAAAGAGCTTTATTGTTTTTCCTAAGTTGTTTTGCAGTTAAAGACAGTTCTCCCTTCTTTTGCTCCTGAGTTTTTGGCTTTGAAAAACCAAGTGTGTGGGCGGCGTGACAGTCAAGCTGCGAGCTCTGATGCCAAGTGGTGACTAATGCATCTGACAAACTTCTGAACTTCACTTTGTTGACAATGGTTTTTAGATGATATAAACAATTGAAATTGTGGCAAAACTGAAATGTTAATGTAAAAAAAAAATAGGAGTGGAGGTTTATATCTCTCAGTGTTAAGAGTTTGTAAGATAATGACACTCAACAGAGCTGGCTCATGGTATAAATAGCAGAGACTGCACCACTTTAGCTGAAAACTGCTTATTTTTCACTGACAGTAAATGCATAGATGCTACCTGCTAAAAGACTATGACTAGTGAATCAAATATTTATATTAAGATGCGTTAAGAGAAAAACTTTCAGCGAGGGCTCCAGGTACAGCAGGTGGCCATCTGCTTCGACAGCTTTTTGTGTTCTTCATTTTGAACTTTTTTTCTGTTGTTCTGTCTGATCTGACACCCTCTTCTCTAACCCGAACCAAGAAATTTTATGCTTAACATAATTAAGCTGGTAACAATGGTGACTGTGTTGCCCAAAGCTGTAAAGCACATGGCAAAATCACATTACACATCTCGATTCTTTTTAACTTCTGATGTAAACAAGGCCCCACCTTACAACTTCAAGAACTCAAAGGATCTGATTATGTGCTGGGGCACTAAAGGAATGTAAGCCTCAGATCACTGCTGTTTTGGTGGTAAAAAGGATTTACGCAGTATTGATTAGGTGGTAATAATGATTGATTCTAACAGATGACCAGTGGGATTGACATTCAGTTTTAACTTTAGTTGGCACACTTAGGGCCAGAGCCACAAAGATTGAACTGCTCCTGCTAATTGTGCTGGGTTTAGTGTGAGCAGCCTGCTCCTTTTTTGCAACCTGTTCCCTAAAGATTATCAGCCCTAATGATATACAGGTGCAAACATGCTCACAAAGTGCTGAACCTGAACAGTATTGGGTTGTCTTACATGAGAGCCTGGTGTTTCTCCATGCATCAGCACATAGACTGGTTTGTAAGGGAAACTTCAGAAATTGCAAAAAGTGAAAGGCTCTGGATTTTGTAATAAAAACACACTTGGATCATAAAGACAGAAACCTCACACTTAGAGACTTAACAACAAGCAGCTCATAACTGAGAGTGTGCGAGAGTTTTATGTGCACATCTTGGTTACATATCTGGGTCAGGTGGACCAAAGCACACGTGGATGAAAGTAAGCATGGCTTTCAGAGACTGAATAATTGACTGGACATTTTCTGTAATGAGGATGTCATTGGTTTTGATTCTGTCAACGTGACAGTCTATTTGAACTTACTGAACAACTGTCATCCTCATCCGTGTTACCGTGCTTTTACGCACACTGTGAAACATTGATGGAGACACGATCCATGTCCACCTATCAGATCATGAGTCACATGTAACGAACCGCTGCCTCCTCAGAAAATAACGACCAATTATTTATAGCCATTCCATCTTTTGTGTGTGATTCGGTTGGACCTCAGTTTATTTCCAAGTTCCACCTGTAATTCGGACAGGTCTGGGATGTATCTGAGATCATTTAAGATATCAAACATGCATTTTCTTACATAATGTGTGCTGTGTATAAGGTTCATAATGAGGTTCAACACTTTATACACTGCACTTTATGGTTATACTTTGTTCATGGCTCATCCAGGATTTTGCATGCAGGGTCTGCAGTGTGTCCCATCTCAAGCAAATCACCCTACTGTTTGTGCTCATGCAAAAGTCGGTAGTGTTCTTCAGAATCAATTTTGTAAATGACAATCAATAGGTTTTTTTTTTTTTACTCTTTTAGCTGATAGATTATTCTATATTTATCACAGAGGAAACATGAAAGTAAAACGGGGGTGGGGGACTGCAACCAGAAGCCAGTATGTGGAAGTGTCAATCATGCACATCAGTGTGCTGTGGGGCCTGTGGGGCCCTTCACAGGAGGTGAGAGCTCCCACAAACTGACATATGTGCACAATCTACATGTCAGCGGGTCCCTGGTGTGCAGCGTGCTGATAACACGCTAGTAAAAGAAATGATTCAGCCGAGAAGGCACAGGCACCGAGTGCATTTACACACACACAATGAAGTGACGCATGCATGCGCCAACCAAAGAAAAGAAATATATCGACAGCACTTCATACTAATAGAGCAATATAGCTTTACGATTGCAGAGAGTTCCGCTCGAAAACATACATCACACTGTAATTTTATTGCCTGCAGAAATGTAAGTGGAAGACATTGTGTTGGGAAGAAGGCAATCTGTTAGAAATATGGTAATTATATCTGCATTAGGTGTCATTTGTAATTGTTCACCTTCTTTGTTCCCACAGAGACAATTTAACGGCTGCCTCTGTGGTGTGTGTGAACACATCCTACCGGTTTCACACAAGCCAGTAACAACTATTATCGCTTATCTCATGTGCTGTAGCCAAAATCGGCAACCACAGTCAGTTTGGAGTGAGAATAAGAAAAGGAGGTAGAGTATGTGTTTGTCTGTCGGTGCGCGGTTCTATCCAACTGAGGACTTAAAACTCACTTGAAACAAACTGAGGTATCATGAGTTCAGGCTTGCTTTTGGGGAGATATTATCAGTGTAATTCAGAAATTCTGTATGCAAACATAAAGAACATAGTGTGTGTTACCCATGTTACTCTGAACTGCTTCTCCGCCAGCATTTCACAAAAAAGTTGCCAGCCACCGCCAGCATTTTTTGACAATTTTTACTAATCTTTCAAGACAGTGAATATATCCAGACACTCACTCACGCTGTTTTGCTCCCATCCTGCATTTCAAAGGAGTGCTTATGCGCCAGTCTTTACACAGGTCCCTGAAAAGACTGAAAAGACCTATAGTCTGCTGCTGCTTTCCTGTGGCACCAGTATATACATAGAAAGCATAAAGTGATCAGTGCACAAAAATGACACAATCAAACTCGTAAACATCATGCAAATAACAAAAATTACAACAGAGTAACCAAGTACAAGCACAGCGGTAAACCTCCCTCTGTTTTCCTACGTCGTATCCCCCCACTCTGGTGGACTCTGCTGCTGCATGTGGTTTTCTCTCCAGCTCAAGGCACTGGGGAGTCAGCCAGCCCCCCGGTTGAGTGTTTAGCCACAGGCTTGCACCCTCTGTGCATTCTGAACCCTGCTCAATCCACATCACACCGTCAGGCAATTCCTCGTCCACTTGTGCACAGGTGCTTTTTCCAGCCGTAGGCTTGTGGCTTCAGTAGTGCCAATGATACTCATCCCTTAGCCTCCATTCTGGCATCCACTGCTGGCCCTGTCTTGCAGTGAAACACCTGCTTCTCTCTGCTACACAGGCCCTTTCATCTCTTGTGGACAGGTAAATGTCATCCTTTTAAGGTTGCACCAATCATACTGTCCAAAAGGGTTAGGCTTCTGATAACAGATAAAGTTTTGAAAATCCAGTGCCTCCACAGCTCCACAGTGCTAGGAGCCAGGAGTTGGCTCTTTTCAAGCCAGAAGTGGTTATATTTTCACAGAGGGGTTTAGTTGGAGGGGGGTATAGCTGATGTAAAAATAAAAATACGGGCAGCAGATATTAAAGCATTAGCTCTAAATTAATATACACGGTGCAAGGTGGAGCACCAGAACGGCCACCTGGGAAAGTAGCAGATTAAGCATTTAGAGAGAAGTTCAGTGCAAGTGAAATGTACATCTGCATTTTTGGAGCTGCATCTCATGGCTGACAATGGTTTTACACTCACATACACAACTTATGTATTGGCTTTGCTTTGGAGCTGGGTTCTATACCTTGACCTCTGTATCCTCCTCTAACTCCCAATATCAAGACCAATTGCAGCCTAAATTAATGGGGTATTTACACAAGAGAACAGACTCGGTCTATTAATCACTAAAATCACACATGACAAATGTATCTTAAACGGCATAACGAGATGAGACAGTTAAGACAGGACCACAAGAAAAATAACTCCAACTTCAAATTGAGTAGCATCAACAGTTGTCACATTATAATTCTATGAGCATAGGGTCAAACAACTGCTTCAGAGGTCAAAGTCTATTTTTACTTCTGTCTTTCCAAGCCTTGGCTTTTCCACTGACTGCAGTAAAGAAGTTGGATTAGTATGTCTCACCACAAACTGTGTTTTACACAGGTATCTGCACTTCCACTGGAGCAACGACCGGACTTTTGCCCCAATGATTATATCCGTGGAGTGTCCCCACTGTGACATACTCTAGGAACAAAGAATATGTGTATATATTTGTGTTTAAGCAGTGAGGCAGCCTTGCCACCTCACTGTGATGTGAACAACAAAGATGGTCCACACTCGAGGAAAGAAAATCAGCATAAATTTGGAATATGTGTGTTTTGATTATCAGAGACAAAAGGAGTGATGTGCAATGTGATTAGGGTGTATCGTAAGACCCGATGTGTATTGCACACCAAGCCTCCAGCTGCCTCGGCTGCTTACAAACTGTCTGCAGCCATCGTGGAGGAAAGCCCTCATTGTGTGAAGGACAAAAGCGGTGTATGCCATGGTGGGAGATAACAGTGATTTATGAGGACCCGTCACAGTGGTGACAGGTAAACATGCACTTTGGGGTCTGTGTATGGTCCCGCCGCCATTCTGCACTCTTAAGAGGAACTGGCACATTCACCTCCATGCTGACTGCCCAAGAGGATGAGGAGAAACCTGAGGGGAGTGACACAGCAGTGACAGCCAGATTAGCTGCATTCCAGGAGGAATAGTGATGTCCGTGAGGTTTTTAGATTTGTAGCCACAACACTCTGAGAACTGTCAGACACTTGTGATAGTGTGTCCACAACAGAGAGTTAAGCCAATCGGTCAATGATATGAGAACATTAACTCATGGATTCTGTTAAATATGCAGTATTATAAGGATTACTTGTAATTCTTACCGTATACACACACTACAGAAAAAATACACAAAGTTTGCATATGAAATACATGTATATTTTACGTGGACATCTAACTCTGCCTTCATTCTTTCCAACTGTACTGTACCATCTAAATGATTCTGAAAAGTGATGGAAATAAGTGAGTGGCTAGTCAGTGTGGAAGGATAGCAGGAGCTGTTCAGGGACATCGGCTCAAAACACATATTTTACTTTCATTTTAGTGACAGTCTAAATATAATAACCTGCTGGAGGAGCTGTGGTCACTCTGGGTGCCATATATTGACTGGAATTCTCACAATGAGTCAAGTAAACAACTGTCTTATTCTTCATTAAAAGGACGATTACAAGACTATCAACAGTTTGGACAAAAAGCCAGGGAAGCCTGGCTTGGAGGAATAATAGGAATTGTTTGATAAACATTTGCTTCAGCTTTAAAATCGTCATTGAAAAATTCTTTTCACTCGTACACCACCATTGTTGTTTACATTGCATTCTGGGCAGTGACTTGAAATGGTTGCTGTGGTCTCAGCCTTACTGACAGAGACAACAACAATGAAGAAATCATTTAAAATACACCTGAGAATGAAGATGATCAGATGGAAGAGGAGAGACTGGGCCAAAATAGCTGGTGTTTATGCCGCTGTTACCTGCCAATGCCAGCGTGGACAGAGAGAGCTCTGCTTCCTGTGAGCAGCTGTTCACAGTCATCATCAGGATCAAACATATTCAAATATAAATTAGTCTGTTACACATTATATAATTATGTAAGTCATCCATCCATCCATTATCTTCTGCTTACCCTGGTCGGAGTAGCGGAGCAGCAGCCTGAACGGAGAAGCCTAAACTTCCTTCTCCCCAGCTACCTCCTCCAGCTCCTCTGGGGGGACCCCCAGGTGTTGTCAGGCCAACTGAGAGACATAGTCCCTCCAGCATGTCCTGGGTCTGCCCCGGGGCTTCCTCCCAGTAGGAGCTAGTTTTGCCAACTAGAGATGTATAATACAGAAATGTATTTCATGAGCACTAAAGCTATAACGTATCTATTCTTATGCCACACCAGCATTTTGACAGTAAATATCAAATATGACATTTTATGAGGCACAAGCATTCAATAATAAACTATCTGGGTGCACAGTGTAATTCCTGACCAAAATTAAAATTCAGACAAATACACCAAATGTCACTCTTCAGTTCTTTTTCACAGCACTTTGTTTCACATATGGTTGTTTTAAAGTGCTTTATAAATAAAGTTGATTGATTGCTTGATTGATATTCAGTATTATAACAGCTTAACAATTTCCACAGAAATTGTGTCTAAATTGAGAACATTTGGGCTTTTCCTCAGCCATTACCTCAAAACATGATGAAATTAAAAATATAGAAGATAATGACAAATATTCATTGGTTTCAAATTTTGGTGACAATCACTGTTTTTTGAGACAATGGATATTTATGATGCAAAGCACTGGTAATTAGACCTTGCCCTTTGTGTGAGAACATTTTATAGTTTCATGGCTCTTATAGTTTGAGGCAAACAACTTATTGTCTGTGAAGATTCTCAGTCGTCCAGGTCGTAGTATCCAAGGCGCGTGGTTTTTCTTCCATCAACTGGACTGGAAATTCTGGATGCCTGCATGAGTTTATAGAACTGAAGAAGCTTCCCGGATGGGTGGCGAAACGTCTTCAACCACATTTCCAGTCCAGTCTATGGAAGAAAAACCACATGCCTTGCAAACAACTTATTGTTCTTTCATAACATAACAGTCCATAAGTTGCAATTTGTTCTGATTTCAGGTGTTAGAGATAATCCTCCTGTCACTAGTTAACGTGGTGGACGCATGGCTGGCTAACAGGAAGAATCATTCCATCATATGCAGTGAACGTAATCAGACATGTCTACCTTGAACCACATGGAATTCATACAGGGTTTAATTTGGATGAGGCATGGAGAAAATGTAATGATATTTAAAATGTGATTCAAAGGCCAATCGGAGTGTCTTCGTCCACTCCAGTCACTGTCACTAACGGTGGCACAAAAATAGTCTTGGAAAAAGTCACAGAGTGTAATGTCTGGGGATGTTGGAGGCCAAGAGTGTAGCGCCAAGTCACTGGGTCCCGTGTGACCAATCAGGAGCGGCACAAAGTGTTTTTTTTTTTTTTTTTTTATTCTATGCCCTACCCTTTCATGTGGTAAGTGCTTCATTCATGGGCAGTTTGTGGTTGCAGAGATGTGGTGATTTCAAATCGGGTGCATCTTTTCTGAAACACAATGGACTAAAATATTAAATTCCATGTACTTCATGCAATTTATGAAAACAAGATTTCACACCTTGCCCTTTTCTGTTGCACAGAGGGACTCAAACCTACATGTATGCCTCTGCATTGGTTCACTTATATGTGAACACTCAAAAAGGAAACTTAGACCTGGTGAAATGATCAGAATTTGGACAGAATTGATTTGTTTAAACAGAGCCAGATGTGAATGCACCCTTAGTTGATGTGGATTTCAATTAAGGCTCCACAATATATTGCTTTAACATTGATACTGCACTGTCAGCATGTGCAATAGTAACATCACAGGGCATTGTGAAGCGAAAAAAACAATCACATCAAATACACCACTACAAATTCTGCTTAATTCAGAAGGAAAACTCACAAGAGTTACACAGTGGTACACCTGAAACAAGATTTTGTAATGACAATATTATGTGCCAAAAAATACTGTAATCTAAATAATATTTTGTACTATAATATTGAGGTTGGAACTTCTATTTTTGAACATACCTCCAGGGACGTTGTGAGGATGCACTTTGTCAGATATTCCAGCTCATCTTTCAAATGCCGCTTATCTTTCTCTGTCTTCACAAGTGCATTGTGGACCTCAGCCAAAGCTTACTTCATTGGCTCATGTCATCAAGGGCTTCATGAGCACATGCGTGATAGTGGCTGTTCCCTGGCCAGTCGTGTCGTTTGGTGACAATATGTTACTGACACTCACTTCTCTTTCAACACATCTGCATCACCTTCGCGGGTGTGTGTAGTCCACCATAAATGGTTTGTAATAGATAGAATCCACTCCGCCAGGCTTTCACATTTCCTCCTCTTAGCTGCCACAGTCAGTTTTTCAGAGACTCCTTTTGCCATATGCCAAGGATCAAATTCATGGCCTTTTCTCATTTCTTTAACAATTTGTGGATATCTGTCAGTAGAGATAGAGGTGAACTTGCACTTTCCTCTATGCTTTCAAGAGCTTCCTTAAAGCCTCTGACTTCCACTTGGGTGCAACTAATTACCTTGAATTCCACAGCCTTCTGACTCTAAACGTCTTGTCCATGCCTTTTCAGTCATAAACACAAATGTATTCATCAGTTTAGAGTACATATTTTCACTAATTGTCTTGAGGTTCATCTTGAAAAGTGGATCTCACTGAAGAACAGTGATGCTGCCGGAAGATTACTTATTCCTTTGGGCCTAATCAGAGCGGGCTTAGACTGCCATCTGTAATCACAGCCATTAACCCAAGAACTCAAGTGTTAACTGTGATCCTTCATTTTCCAGTTCCTTCCTTTCCTGCTTTATTAATAAGGAGCCATATTTTAAACAGTACTTTAGCATCTGTTTTAACTGTCCCTCAAGAAGAAGAAAGTCTGTCTTTTGCAGGGGTGTCACTTGAGGCTTGAGATTCCTGGGTGATGTCAGAGGGCTCATATGAACGTACACTGTGCTCTAGATCAGACTGTGAGTACCGGGGCTGACGCTCCTCATTTGATTCATCATCTGAAAGGAACATATCCTATGACTGACAGTCTTCCTCTTGTTGTTTTTCAAGCAGTTTACCTGCATAAACATGGTCCATTGTTAATGTGTAATGAGCATCTTATTCATTCAGTCTACTTCAGGAGGAGGTTGGGCCGTGGGTGCGTGACGCTCACGTACAGCAGCAGCATGGCAAAGATGAACGGAGATGCTAGAGTTTTTAAAGCTACATATGATTCAGGGTGTGTCAGGCAGGGATGACAGACTTACGCACCTGCTTGAACTATGGGTAGGCTTCATTTCAGTCTTGTCTTGACCTTATATACATTTTATTTTGTGGTGACCTTGCTCAAGAGATGCTCTGGAATGATCTGTGCAAGCTTGATGCAGGTGGCCGCTGAGATCTCAACTCCCAAACACCTCCTGAAAGAAGCAGAGACACCTGATATGAATAAGATGTACACATAGACTGTATATTCACTCCTGATCAAAATTTTAAGACCATGAACAGCCTATTTCAGTTTAATTGTTGTTTGCAATAAATTGCTTACTCAAAATTTTTTCTTGTCTCACTCCCATT
>JAQQAE010021736.1:0-10398 GCA_029823295.1 Pseudamia nigra | reverse complement strand
TATGGGAGTTTGTCGTGGGTCCAGAACGGATTAATTGGTTTTACATGTATTTTTATGGAAAAAGTCGCATCGGACAAAAACTGATTTGGATAAAGGCCGTGACGCCGGAACGGATTGTCGTCGTTATCCGAGGCACCACTGTATTGTCAGTTTTTACACATGCACAAGTACTGACACTGTGTTTAAACTGAAAAACAACACAATTTACTGCGGAGACAGCATACTGTACATCTCATGTGCTTAATTTATTAAAATAGTTCAGTTTTCAACTCATATTTTATTAACAAAATGTTTAATTCACCAACTGTTGTATTGACCACCATAGAATGACAGCTCTGCTTCAAATCGTAAGATGGCGTTTGCACTTACCACAAAAGAGGCAGGACTACCACTCTAGTGTTTCTCGCAACTCTGTGAGGTGAATATAGTAAATAAAATATACAATAAAGACATTGGAGCTTGACATGACAAAACTGAGAGAAATGTAACAATCTTCCACTTAGCTTTGTAAAAACTGAAACTGAACTGAAAACTGAACTTTTCTTTTGTTCATTAGAAATTATTGCATTTTGATTTAAAAAAAAAGCACATCTATGTGAGCACAGTGAATAAACATCAGAAGCTTAAGCAGTGCTTCAAACTGTGTTAAAAATGATGTAAAATAAGTAACAGGGGAGGTTATAAAATGAGAAATATTTGAGGAGTGCAGGGAAAGGAGGATATACTGAGAGAAAGAGACTAATGCACACAGTGAGAGAGGCAGGGCAGGTAGTTATGAAAGATAAAGACTACGACGGGGGGTGGAACTAGGTTGGAGGTCAGGCGAAGATAGAGAACTCAGATAAACAGATGGAATATGAGAGGAAGAGATGAAGAAGAGACTGACCTTTGACCCCTCACTGTGATACAAAATGAGAGAAAAGAAAGGGTGGGGGTGGAAAGAGGAGGAGGATTTAACAAAGTCTGAAAATAATGGGAGAGTAAGATGACAAAAGAGAGGAGACAGCATGAAGGCATCATTATAGAAACCCAAAAAGGACATGAGACGATTACAATCAATCACATAAAACCTGCTGCGTGATGGGACGACCACTGAGTGATGGCTTGTCTTAAAAACACAGCAAATAGTAATGAATCTACTTTATTCATAGATCTGGTTCTGTAACAGGTCACAATCTCATTGATATTCTTTGTTTTGGACCTCTAAACATTTGCCTCTTTTACATTTGTGTGTGTGTGTGTGTGTGTGTGTGTGAAGGGGACTAATGGGGTGTTATGGATTTTTAGCCCAACTATCTGATGACACACACACACAATCTTATTTTGTCATGAACATGTAGGCAGCAGTCCTTACTATCCATATCAGAACACTTTTGTCATTTTTTGTAGATTTTTTTTCATGAAGCATGGTTGTTCCTCAGTGGGAAACCATATGAAAAGCATCAATGGATTATTTTAACTGCTTTCCAGCCATAAATTACACAAGGATGCCAGTTTACTGCAAAGGGTCACTATAGAGGACAGTGAGGAAGGGGCTAAAAAGGGGAAATGTTGTGACTGACCTGATTGTTCAAAACTTCATAGGTGTTTTCCTGATGTATCGTTCAATAAAGAAGACAGACAAAGCTGTTCAAAGAGTGTGCCCCACAAAGCCTTGTCTCTAATTGGAGCAGTTGAGAAGAATCCTGGCAACATGGGATAATTTCTGAGTTAAATTGAGGAGGGGTCAACATCTCGGAATCGATGGAGGCTCTTTATGGGCCAGAATTTGAGGTCTGCAAATTATTCTAAAAATAAAGAATTGGAATGAGGAGTTAAATTCTTTTCTGCCTCTGAAAGTGAGACCGTCTAATCTTGTTTTTGTTTCGGCTCCCCCGAGCAAGTGACCTTGCAACTGAAAACCTCCAGGAAAAGATAAAGTGAGAGAACGAAGTCTTGGCTTCTCCCTCCCCCACTTACACACAACACACTGCTTTGGGGTCAATGTGAACTCTTACAAACGTGTCGCCATGGCAATCGTGATGGAATTTGTTACATCTTGGGACATGTTGAAAGAGATGCATTGACTTATCAGGACTGATAAGACATTCACACATCAAGTGGGCACAATTACACTCGACAGAATCCAAGACTCACTGGAAATCTATGGCTTTGTTATGAATGTCTTGTGTTGTAACTTGTCTGCTAATCATGCTATGAGGGTTTTTTTCTTTGTGATCATAATTATGCTCCCTAAAGGAGGTCTGGGAACTCTGATTTTTTATTAATCTTACCCGTTGTACCCACCCCAGTGGGTACACAGTCTCATTATTATGAGTCATACCTCATAGAACTGTGTCATTTTTAATGTATGTAATATATATACATATGTAATTCAGAAGTCACTTCATTACTACGAGTAAGTCTTTCAGGATTAAATTCATTATATCTAGGCGGATGTCATCCTGTGTAGTTTGTAACACATATACCAATTAATTACTTTTTCATGTTGACATGTGTTATTTAATTTCCAGAAGACCTACTGTTTTACATCGATAGCTCAGTAACAGGTGGTGACTGCAGGTGTCTCCCTGGCTCCTCCACTCGCTCCCGTCCAAGGCTGTCTGTTTCAGCTCATGCTCTGTTGGATGAGCCACCGCTCGCAATTAATTACGATTTTTTTCTGTCTCCTCCTTTCCACAAATGCTCAATCCTACATACCCCTCAGTGCCGTTGGATAAGACACAATGGGGTTCACATTTGTAAGTACTTAAAGCTGCAGGAGCTGAAGGGGGAAAAGGCAGAATTTGAAAATATGCTCTGCAAAGCTCTCCTCAAACTGAATTTTAGTAGACTATATATAAATACAGGTGATCTGATGTCATTTCATGATACAGTGGAAAAGTTTAAGCACTTTTTCAAACTGTTGAAACACAGAGTAGAGTTGCATCCTGAGTAAATAGTTTGTAAGTTTTGGATGTTTTTGTGTGTCTAAAAATAATGCTTTCCATAAATAATGATGGTTTGGTTTTGTTTGTTTTTTTTGTTAATTTTGTAAATTATTTAGTTAATTTTGTTGATTGTTTGTTCAATTTTGTTCATTTTATTGCTTCCTTTTCTTGATCAATTTTTATATATGTTTCGTTAATATCTGTTCATTTCGTAAATTACTTTTTTTGGACTATTTTGTTCATTTTGTTGCACCCTTTGTGTGTTTTTGGCTCATTTTTTTGGATCATTTTGTACATGTTTCATCAATATCTGTGCATGTCATAATATATTTGTTCAGTAAATTCAGATTTGTCCAATACTTTGCACATTTTTGTTCATTTAATTTCTTATTTTTTTCATTTATATTCAGTTTATTGCTCATTTTGCTACTCATACTGTTTATTTTCTTAATTTTATTGCCTGTTTTTTTTTTGTTCCCATCATAGACTTAAACTGAGAAGGCACAAAGAAAGTGTTCAGTGGTTGCATCTCAAGACGAATCCAGCTAAAATGTGACTGACAGAATATTTAAACGTGTTAATCTGTGTCATGTTCCTTTACCATCAGCATTACAGCATCTGAATGTATGCGGAGAAGCCCTTTTTTCAAATTTAACACTGCAGTTTGGTTTACATAACACATTTTTGGACCGCACTAGCAAAAATAAAACCCTCAGTCGTTATGTCTGCATGTCCCCAACCTGCTCTAAAAAAACTACCTCCACCTCCATCCTTCCTGGTGTTCTTTCCACAGCAGATCCTCATCAGCACCGACTCATTAGTCAACACTTTTCAGACCAGACTATTGTCTGACGTCCACAGCAATCTCCTGTCTGCTCCTCATCCTGCACATAATGATCATATTATAACTGAGCAACAAGTGAATTGGCATAAATCAGTTTTTATTACATGCGTGGTAATACAATACTGTAACTCAGATGTGATGTAGTCATTTGATAGATGTTACAGGTCCGTGTGAACATTCGTCTTTGTGCTGCTGCAACAGTTTGAAAACTCTGATGCAGAAAAAGTCTCCGTCACGCAGTTACATTAGGCGCTGAGCCAAAACATTCAAACAGCATCCGTAAATAGCAGTGGTGGGAAAAACATTTATGAGCTGAATACATTTTCTACATCTTTAGTCTTTCATCACCCACGGAGAATCAGCAGAATGCTCACATGTGGTGCAGCCATTCTGTCAGAGTGTGTCTCAGAAAATGCCGAAGCACCATTTTGAGAAGATTACTGTATATATTTAACAGTGTTAAGTTGTGGTTGTGATTGTAGAGACACTGGGTGATGAAATGTAGTGAAATTTTAGTTGTCTTATAGTCTGAAATGAAAATTCAGGGATGCATCTTAGTGATTTTGATAAGTGAGACATAAACATGAATTTCTCACAAAGTGTCAGAACTGGTTATAATTATTAAACCAAAGACTGACTCTGTAGTCACCTGTGGGCAAATCAAACAGGAGATATAGACACAGGTGGGTAGTACTCAAGTACATTTACTCAGTTACACAGTAGACATACTCTTTACTTTTTACTCTTACTCCGTTACATTTATAGTAGAAAAAATAAACTTCGACCCAGATTTTGGCTGTAGTTCAATGGTAGGAGTGAAATAAACCAAAAAAAGAACATGAGAGTGTGGGTACTTCTACTTCTTAAGTACTTCTTTTTGAGTACTGTTTGTGTTTACTCTGCTCTGCACTGGATGTAGACAAAGCTCCATCGCTGCTATAATTAGCCACTGGCTGCGATTTGCTGATGAAGAGGAAATGCCGTCAGATGGTAATAAACATGCACATGAGATGAGAGATGGGAACTGTCTAAACAAGGCCAAAGGTTTTGTCATCTGGGATCACTGCCAACATGCAGCTTTTAGCATGAAGACGGGTTCAAATTTAAATTCTCCTCCACTGAGGAATAACTGTTTCTTCATGTTCCTTTCCTGTAATGTTTGAGTTTTACGGTACTGAATGATCTCGGTCCAGAGTTTGAAGCTGTCCGGATGTTTTCGGCAGCTGAAGGTCGAAGGTTTCTCACTGCTCACCTCAAATCTGAGGGTAAGAGGTGGTGCTAGGACAGGAATTGGGACAGGTCAAATCAACTGTGTGCAAAGTACCTGACCCATCTGAAATACCCAAGGAATTACAGATTAAGGATTAAAGATTCAGAGTTCAAAGTTTTATTGTTATGTGCACAGTAAGGACAAATGTTACCAAATAATCTGCAACATGAACAGAAATGAGCAAAAATGGACAAAATAATCAAGGAAATGATAACAAATATTTTCCAAAAATTAGTACACAAAATGGATAAAAATGAACAAATTAATGAACAAAATTAAGAACAAAAAAGATGTCGTGTGTCTTTGTGTCAAAAAATGTCTCTTTAGATTGTAAAGGTTGCCCACTCCCGAGGCACATGATGACTGTAAACTCCTGTCAGCTGTTTAGCAGCATTCTTATGAAACGGGTTGAGAGTGGGTTAAAGTTGCTGGTCCTACTTTCTATCATGAATTTTCCATTGGTAACTTATGAATCTGGTTTAATTTTGCACACATGTTGCTCCTCAGTGAAGTGAGGTGATGAAGTGCTCACAGTTTTCATTCAACTTCTGAGCAGGAGAAAGTGAAAGAGAGAAAGTGGATATTTTGTCAAGTCTGTGGCACACGCCAACACATTCTCACCCCATGCTGTCATATATATTCAAGATCCTAAATAGTCATCCACTGAGCGCCTAGCCTTCTCAATTTGCAGTGTGTCGCCACGTGACATTGTCCACAGTCCACAGCTTCTGGTTGATGAAGGTGGGATTGTTATAGATCAGCACCAAACATGGACTTTCACATGGGAGACTCTGACCCATAGCCAACCCCTTTCCTCTATCCCCAAAAGTTGGCGATTTTTGAAACCTGTGAAAATTAAGTTATAGTACACTGTGTGATTGTTTTGGCTGCATACACATGTGAATTCAGCGTACACTGGGTGTTCCAACATCCGCATGTGATTGTGCCAGAATACACTGTAAAAATGAGATTGGACATTCCAAACCTTCTCTTTCAAGCAATACTGAGCAGAAATACTGTGTTTTTTTCTTGTCTCTGTACAGGCAAGTACACACACAGCCACAGGGCTCTAATGTTACTACATGAATATGCCTATACCTGTCCGTCAAAAGTCAAATCTAACTTACTGGTTCCAGTATGTAATATTTCTGTGACTATTGCTTTCTTCCAGATTCCACCTGTCATTTCCTGTTGCTGTACAGGTGAAGTGAGGAGAAAAGTAGAGAAAATGCACAGTATTTTGATGGAGTATTTTGATTAGCACAGCAAGTGTTAAGACTTTTTATATTCTTCTTCAACCAGTGAGAATCAATAAGAGAATTATTAAGGAATCGAATCGATAAGTAGTATCGATAATGGGATTGGAATCATTAAATTCTTATCAATTCCCATTGCTCGTCATCCTGTGGTTAGATAAGCTACAGTTGCTAGTGCTGGAGTATCTACAGCTAAAACTGTTTTCAACTCCATTAATTAATGCGTGAGCTTGTGCACCTACGTATGAGGTTGTAACCGTGTTGACTGGCAGGTCGCCTGTCCAAACCCACTATGAACAACTGGATACCAGCTAGTTTGCCAACATCGTAGAGAGCACCTTTAAGGAGCCCTCATGCCAACCTCACTTTCCTGTCACTAAGCAGGTAATTTTAACCACCATTACCATGGAGATTGTCTTGGCGTGTGTTTAGCTACATTTGTCATGTCATCATGTGACACGCTTGGCTGTTCTGCACGTCAGTATGTGATGATTTAGTATCATGAACAAGCATCGGTACATGATGACTCAGAAAATGTGTTGCACATTGAGATCTAGTCCAGACACTGAACTGTAGTGAAAGGTGACGGTTATGTAAGATGACATCACTTTGGCTTTCAACACCTTTTTCTATTTTTTGCCATGAGCTGCTTACCTCAAGTGGAAAAATATGCATCTCTTCTATTTTCTAAATGATGCTGCTCCACAACATTTTGACAAGTGCCGCACACCCACCTCTCATGTAGCTGGTGTGACTGCTCCGTTCTGTTAACAAGGGCACCGAAATTAACATTGACACGTAACACAACTGCTAGACATGTAAGTGTGTTCCAGGCATTAGTGTAAGTAACCATATTTCAATTTCCATCAAAACCTCAAAGGCTTACCTTGATGATATGTCACGTTATCAGCACATTGAGTCCTTCAATGCTTCAAACTGTGCAGCATCAAATACAGACAAACTGTTTATAATGATCACACTGTGGAAAACAAACATAGCTAGAATGTCATGTAGCTCTGTGCTCTGGATACATTTGAATCTTTTTTGAACCCTATCTGTTGTTTTGTTTTCTTTTCCAGTGTTTTCCATGCTGCCACTGATCTGTGAAGCTGTTGACAGATACAATTATGACTGACATAAGTGACATGAGTGAAAGACATCATTTCTTTGATTTTGCATAGCCATCAATTCATTTTCTACCACACTAGTGATAAATGCAAAGTCGTAGAGATGTTATTGTCTGCATGCCTGTCCTGGCCATCAGTAGAAAACATGGCCACCCACCTTGAAGACCTGACACAGATGTGAAATTCACTGCTAAATATTATCTTAGGAGCCTCCTGTGTTGTAACAGTGGAATGTGCCTGTTCTCTGTCCCAGCAGCACTGCAGGGATGGGACATACCACTGCCCGAGTAGAAGGGGTGTACTCACAAAGAGAGGTCAAAGCAGGGCTGATTGAGGAAGGCTTGTTCGTGTTTAATTGTAGCTGAACAATTGTTTCAGGGGAGGTCCCGCTCGGGTCAGGAAAACGAGGACTGTTTGGAGGAAACTGTTGCCGCTGATGAAGCAACAACTTGCCAGAAAGGAGATGCTTCAGAAGAAGGAAGACGGCTGTAGTTTGAGCTTTCTGTCCACAGAGTCATCTAAAAACTATTTTATTAACCCTCTGACACCACTTGAGACTGTTGTTGACATGTCTTGCAAATTTCTATCTTGGTGGTGAGAATTTTTTTTTATGTTGTTTTAATGCTAATGGGGTGTAAATTTCCACATATTAATGTTTCTGACCGAAGTTAAAAATTCATCTTCAGCTCTCATTACAGCCTTTAAGTCACTGTGAACCACATTTTACATACACTTGTACATTTAAGAACCAAATTTAACACATTGACTTCCATTCAAACTTCATTTGTTTGATCTGCTTTAATATAGGCATCATATCATGTGATACCTATAGCTACCATCTCAATCTGAGCTTCTGGGTTGAAAATTGAATAATTTGACATTCTACCTGAATTTACAATACAGGCCAAAAGTTTTGACACACCTTCTCATTCAGTGTGTTTCCTTTATTTTCATGACTATTTACATTGTAGATTCTCACTGAAGGCATCAAGACTATGAATGAACACATATGGAATTATGTGCTTAACAAAAAAGTGTGAAATAACTGAAAACATGTCTTATGGCAGGGAACTGTTTTGGACACTAATGGTACATGTGTCATATTTTATATATTTATTTCTTTTTAAATTTTTTCTTTTATCTTTCTTTTCCTATCATATATTTTTAAATGTTGTCAGAGGGTGACTTAAGTAAATTGCAAGACTGTATAGTATGTGAGCCTGTTGATTCACAAACTATGCAGTATGAATTAAGATTAGAGAATAAAATTTTGCTACTGCTGCAGACAGGGTAGAAAAGACCATTTGTTTTTGTTGGCTGTGATGAGCACAGACTAGATGGAATAAATGATTGCTAATGATAACACAGCCCTCCATTAGGTCATGTAATGTTGTTAACTAATCCATGATCTTTTCCTGAAAGTCAAAACTGGATATGCTGGAAATATCTTCATTAACTGAGGATATTTTCACTGTCCCCAGTAAAAGCTGTGCCTGTGCCCAAGTTGAGATGCACTACATTTACAGCAGCAGTCCAAAGATTGGAGACACCTTCTCCTTCCATGCATTTTAATTTATTTTCACACCTTTCAACATTCTTTATTACTATGGAAGACATCCAAACTGTAAAAGAACATGTACAAAAATGGAATTATGAAGTTAACAAAAAAGTGTTAAACAAAACAGAAAATGCTTTAGATCATCCAAAGTAGACGCATTCAGCTTTGATGACAGCTCTGGACACTCAATGTCATTCTCTCATCAGATTCACAAGTGTGCTCTGTCAAGAGATAATTAGCGTCATTTCCTCCTGTCTTAACCCTTGAACACTAATGCTGCATGATGTTCACCCACACAATTGTGGTCTTATGATTTTCATTGTATTGCTGCTGTCTGAGTTGCGTGGGTCCTTGGGTAGCCATTTTTTTTGTCTCTCTCCTCCACAGTGGTCAGTGATGCCGGGAGACCCCGTCTTCACCAGGCAAGCCTGACATGTCCCAGGATTCAGTGGACCATTAGAACCAAAACACCAAAGAACAAGTTTGTAGCTTCATTATTATTATTATTATTATTATTATTATTATTTAATATGTTAATGTGCTTTAATCCATTAATTGTCTTGTGCAGAGGAAGGGTGGGTACAGAGTTAATAGTCCTATTAATGCTACTGCAGTGACTGTACACATCTATATTATGGCAAGAAACAGTTAAATAAAGACAGTCCATTATTTTAAAAAATGTCGGTCAGTCGGTCCCGAAAATCTCAAGAACTGTGTCCCATATGCAGCTGCAAAAACCATCTAACACTATCTGAGGTGCTATAAATAAGTCTAAAAACTCTCTCTTTCTCTCCCCTTATTTCTCTTTCTCTCTCTCTCTCTCTCCCTCTCTCTCTCCGCATTTACTTTATTTCCATGTCATCTACTGTAGATTGTTTGTCTTCCCTGTAATTCTGTGCTTCCTCCCCTTCTGTTCTCTCTCTCACTATCCTTCATACAGCTCTCTAGATGTCCTTGATGTGGACCGGTCCACTGGCTGCTAATGTCATCCAGTGTCAGTGTTGTTTGCTTGTTGCAGTGTCTGTGTCTGTGTTGTCAGCTGCTCTTCTCTTTTGTCTCTCCTCTGTCCACTAACTCCAACCGGTCAAGGCACGTGGCCGCCTACCCACAGTCGTTGGCTTTCCTAAAGGTTTTTGTCTTCTGTTAAAGGACGTACCCCCTTGGCTTGCTCTCCGAGCTTCTGCTGGGATCTTGGATTATGATTAGTGTTATATACAGACGTGGATAAAATTGTTGATACCCTCTGTAAATGACAGAAAACCCACAATGGTCACAGAAATAACTTGAATATGACAAAAGTAATAATAAATAAAAATTTTATGAAAATTAATGAATGAAAATCAGACATTGCTTTTGAATTGTAGTTCAACAGAATTATTTAAAAAAACAAACTCACAAAACAGGCCTGGACAA
>JAQQAE010021735.1:0-10398 GCA_029823295.1 Pseudamia nigra | reverse complement strand
CCCCACACACACACACACACACAATCTCTCCTCGCTTCGTGCATTTTTTAAACGGTGCTACTTGCTCGCGGTGAGGCTGCTTGGTCGCTTCCTTTTCTGCAAAAATCAACATCTCAATCCTCTTAAAACTTACAAATCCAGCTTTAAGCTTTGCAAGCAATTAGCAGAATTACACACAGACACTCAGCATCAGAAGTAAGACCCCCATTTTGTGTGATTCTTTTTGTAACTCAGTTTATGGTATATAGAAAAATCACAGCAATATGCAACACTTGAACTCCTAATGACATGTCTGACATATTTTCTTTGTCTAGGTTAGGTGCAAAATTGTTTTCTTGATTAGTTGGATCGCCTGTTTGGTGAACATAAGAAAACCACTAATAGGAACATGTTCAGTGCAACGCCACATTGTTCATTGCTGTCATATGTGCATTCCCTCCTCAAGCCCACACCTATACTTAAAAAAGAATCAGTCTATAAAATAAAGGAATTGAACAAAAAAATCCAAAAAATGCTTAAATGTGGCTAAGTAATCAACAAAACGATGATAAAATGAACAAAAATAAATTGAAAAAAAAAATCAACTAACCATCAACAACCAAACTAACAAGAAGAAGAATTATCAGTAAAAATTAGATACTGGTAAAGTAACCAAGAAAGTATTAATTAAATTAACATAAATTGGCAAAATTATCACAAACTTGAGAAAAAAATAATAAATTATTAAGAATGGCCAATGATAAATAACAGTTAATTGGAAAAAAATCAATAAAATGAACAAAACATTGCAAACTACTTGACCAACTATCAATAGAATTATTAACAAGATACATAAAAATTACCAAAAAAATCACATCAGATCAATGCAACACGGAAAAAAAAGAATTGGCAAAAATAAATCAACAAAATGAACAAAATTGCTAAAATAATCAAGGACATGTTAAGAAAAAGGACACAAACAAGCATAATTATGAACAAACTATAAACCTCAAGTCCAGTGAAACTGGGACATTGTGTGAAACAAATAAAAACAGAATTCAATGATTTACAAATCTTTTTCAACCTCTATTCAATTGAATACAACACAAAGACAAGATTTTTAATGCTCAAACTAACCTTTATTGTTTGGAATTGTAACAAATTTATGGATTTCATCATCTACAGTCCATAATATCATCAAAACATACAGAGAAACTGGAGAAATTACTGCAAGTGGCAACACCAAAAACCAACACTGAATGAGCGTGACCTTCAATCCTTCAGGCGGCTCAGCATCAAAAGCAAATCATTCTGTAAAGGATATTACCATGTGGATTCAAAAGAGCCTTCCAGATCAGTGCAAATTTCAAAAGCCTGCATCTGGAAAGGTATGGGTAACTTGCACATCTATGAAGGCACCATTAATGCTTAATGGTACATACTGTACAGGTGTTGGAGCAACATATGCTGCCACCTAAGCAATGTGCTTTTCAGGGACATTGCTGCTTATTTCAGAAAGACAATGCCAAGACACATTTTGCACATTACAGTGTGACTTCGTAGTAAAAGAGTGGGGGTACTAGACTGGTGTGTCTGCAGCCCACACCTGTCTCCCTTTGAAAATGTGTGATGCATTATGAAGCACAAAATACAAAGACAGAGACCCCAGACTGTTGAACAACTGAAGTCATACATCAAGCAAGAATGGGATAAAATTCCACCTTTTCAACAATTAGTGTCCTCAGTTCCTAAACACTTGTTGAGTGTTTAAAGGAAAGGTGATGTAATGCAGTGGTAAACAAGACTCTGTCCCAGCTTTTCTGGAACATGTTGCAGGCATCAAATTCAAGATGAGTGAATATTTGCAACAAAACAATAGTTTATCACTTTGAACATTAAATATCTTGTCTTTGTAGTGTGTGTTGAATACAGGTTGAAAAGGAATTGCAAGTCGAAAGCCCAACTTCACTAGAATTGGGGTTTGTAATTAAAAATGACCATAAATACAACAAAGTCAACAAAATGAACAAAACTGCCAAAATGAACAAATCACCCCAAATCCTTGTTACATGAACCTTTAAATTGCAGCCCACATGTGGACACAATATTGAAATTACAGTTAATTGTGCAGTTGTACATCACATCAACATTTCAGTCCTATTTTCTGATTTTCTTTTCTGATGTATACTTGTTGGTAATTAAAGAATAAAGGTAACATGTTGAGCCTGGTTGCGGTGCAGGCTTTTCATGTTCAGACTGGTTCATCTTTGCTTCTTTTTTCAGACTTCTTCTTGATGTAAAAGGTAAAATAAAACATTCAACTCCCGGCATTTGGATTAGATCACTTTGTTTTGCCAGTGAAGAGACTTCATGATTCTTGTAGCAGCCATTAAAGACTTGGACAGACTTAATGCTGTGTCTCCAACTCCGACTTCCTGCCAAAATCCCTCAGAATCAAATCTAATTCTAGGATGGACTCGCAAATGAGGACATTTTCACAGATTAAACTACAGACAACTTTAAACACAACATAAAACCTAGTCTTATTGGTCTCACTTTGCATCATAGCTTTTATGTCTGCATTTTTTATGTTATAAAGCCCTTTTCATATTGGATTTTTCTTATTGTCTCTTGCTTTTATTATTCATTCCCACAGCATCTGAACACTATTTTAAGCGCTGAAAGCTTTTGTCATTTTAAAAACACACACAAAAAAGAATGCATAATCTTATACGCTGTGATTTCTACATATGTCACCAAAATTCAATACATACAGTATACAAGCTCCAAATGGGTTTAGATCTAATATTCTAAGTTGTTTAGATACTGGATGTAAGATGGACTAATATGAGGTGTATTCTGTCTGCATTATTTTATAAGGACTCAACAATATAAGGACGTTTTATCATCATTTCAGAATTTGTTGCATTACGGAATGAATCTAAGTACTGAGGTCCTGATAAAACCAGCTATAAATGCAGCTAAAAAAAAAAGAAAATTGTGCACCCACAGGCACATACCCACACACCTGTTCAGCCACACACAAGTACCTGTTAATGTAAGTAAATACTGTTAAAGAGTGCAATGTAACTTAGTGCTTTTTTAAAGGGTACAAACAATAGATGTATGTTGCCTACTTGCAACCTGAGGGAGATCTGCTGCAGAGGAGTAGTTAATTAGAAGTACCATTCTCAGATCTGAGACACAAGTATAATCCTTAAAATCATCACACACACTAAAAGAAAGAGACGATGGACTGCTGCAGGCTCGATTCAACTGAGGACTTCAGAGTTGGAGCAGGCACAATCCAACAAAAAAAGATCAGCAGCTGAGGAACCCGACAAACACCATAGATGAACAGAAAGAGGAAGCTGTGAAATAACTGACCCTGCTCCATGAAAAAGGTTCAAAGTGGGGAAGAGTCAGAAGACAATATCAAGCATCTGAAAGGAGAGGACATGCTACAGACTGCCTGTCACTTAAAGCAGCTAAAAACAGTCACAAGCTAAAGCCCTTCAGGAGGAAAAAGCTAAGGTGCTGTAGCTGGCCGAGAGGAACCTGAAAATTAGTGAAAGTAAGTGGAAGGAGGAAAAGTTGGCTCTCCTTAAAGAAATCGAAAACTTAAAAGCATCACATCAGCTACAGATCAACCTCCAGCTGGTGGAGTAGCAGAAGGAAGGAAAAGTCCACTCTCCTTCAGGCCACAGATAACCTAAAACACTCTCTGGAGGACTTATTCACAAAATGTATACATTAAAACTATAGAAAAATGTGTGCTCTTTCAGTCAGTACCATTTTGAAAGCTGTGTGCCTTAAACTTTTGGAAAATTTGAGCCCAAAGCAGGTTCTGACACTTTCAGCAAAAACACAAATGTAAACTTTGTGATAACAATAACTGACTCATTTCTTCAACGTCGATAGAAAGAGGGCAATGCACACACATGCTCACTTTTACTAGACTTTTACTGGGTAGTCATGCTAGTAAATAATATAAAAAAACTAACAAGAAAGCCATGAATCAGCAAATCCCCTGCCGAACAGCGTTGTATTTTACAAAAAATGTACATCAAAGAAAAATTCACAGATTCACTTTCAGACCGTGCCAGTATTCAAGGTCGAGATCAGGTCATGTTGTATAGTAGAGGTTGTCCCCAGGCACCTAGTAGATACAGTGCATATAAAAATTGAGTGGTCTAAAGGCTAGGTCTGCCGAGCCCAAAAGGTGGTGGGTCACCAAATGACCCTGTGACCTATTAAATATGCAAATTAAGTCAAGGTCACCATGGTACCCCTTCTCCCCAGGGGATGTACAAACATGTAAAGTTTGGTCAACCTGAGCCTAGGGGGTGCTGATAAAGAAAGGAAAATGGTCACAAGAAATAATATGTGTGAATAGTAAGTGGGTCACTCAACTTTCAGAACCTGCTGATCTTTTTAAACATGTAAATTAGGTCAAGGCTACTATGGTACCACTCCACCACCCCCAAAGAAATGCACTCAAAGGTAAAGTTTGATCACTCTGGGCCTAGGGGTTGCAGAGATATAAGTAGAAATGTAAGAATGGATGGAAGGGCAGATGGACGGACAGTGACTGTTTCTATACCCCCCTTCACAGCCTATCAGCCCCGGCAGGGGATAAAAAGTGTTAAACAATCCGGAACAAGTTTTATATTAGAGATTGTCCAAAAGTAGAAACATTTAGCTTTGATGACAGCTTTGCACACTCATGGCATTCTCTCATGCCAAGTGCAGCCAGCAGAACGACCAAACATTATCAAAGGTGCAAATTATGCAAAAAAATTATGCTATAAATTGTCTGTTTCTGAGGCTGGTAATTCTAGTAAATGTATCCACTGTAGCAGAGGCAGCTCTTAGTCTTTTTGACACAGTCCTTATTGTAGCCATTTTCATCATTGCATTTTATGGACTACACTTTCAAAATTCTTGAGATTTTTCAGATTGACTGACTGATTCCTTAAAACAAGGACGGACTGTCTTTCCTCTTTAATTAAGTGAGTTTTTCTTGCCACAATATGATTTTGTACAGTAGTGGTAGTAGCACTAATAGGGCTATTGACTCTGTACCCACCCACTGATGAACATTGAGCACATTAATAAGGCAGAGCATAGCACAAGTTAACTCTCCTCAAAACACACAAATCTGACAGGAGGAGTCGGGGTTGTTTAACTTTTTTTTTTGTTTGTTTATGACATGATTCTTCACAAGTTCTTTAACAGTTTAGATGTCATCAGTATTAATGGTGGAAATAATAAAAATAAAGAAGAACCACTGAAGGACAAGGTGTAACCAACTTTTGATGGCTAGTGTAAATTTAATTAAGTGAAATGGAATTTATTTCACTATCTTTACATTTGTAGGCCAGGCATTAATTAAAAATGAAGACTACACTTTGAGATGTTGTTACATGTAATACAGCCACAAAAATCACTCACTGCTACTTTATTAATGCACATATTCAGAAACCGAAGTCTGTAAACTCTGAATGGGATCACTGCAGTAAGAAGCAAAGTGCAGTTTTTCCACAATCTTTTTCTGATCATGCTTGCACCTGAAATGCAAAAAAATTGACTACTCATTATCAGACCCTGTTTTTAATTAAGCATGCGTATCTGCGGTGGCCATTACATATACATCGAAAAGCCAAACAGCAGCAAAAAACAGTGGAATAAGCAGAAAGTGTCCCACTGCCTTCAGCCACTCAGCAATAAAGCTGCAGGTCTAATGAGAGAAAGTGCTGTGAGGAGAACTTAAGAGCCAAGTGTTCACAGCTTTTTATTATATGTGGGAGGCTTTCTTGCCCTCATCACTCATCCTATATCGCTTTCACTCTTCTCTCTCTCCCTCTCTCTCTCTCCATGTTTTTGCTCTTCCACAACCTCTTTGCTCTTTTTGATATTTTCCTTCCAGTTTTTTCCTTTTCACACGTCTCCCCCAGACTATCGCTGTCTTTAACACCTATTTTTCCCTCCATCTCCTTCCAAGTTCGACCTTTCACTCAGAACATTTGGTGCAGACACAGTAAAAAATCCATCATTAAAGGAAAGATTGTATCTTTCTGTTTATTTTCTTAAAATATGAAATAAATCAGAACTAGGTGAGATTTCTTGCGCCTTGAAAGACCGTCACTCACTTATTTCAGCACTATCATTTTCATTTTTGTTATTTTTATTCTCAAAGATCTTGTTTAGTTGCTAGGATTAGCAAAGGCAAATATACAGCACCTAATCATGTTAATCACCAAATGCTTGAGTTTATAGACTTAGATTGAAACACTGGAATATTTTGGGTTCCAAAAATCCACGTACTACACAAAAACATATAATGACAATAACTTTTAAGTGTTTGGACCAAATTTCCTACAAAACTTTGATTTTATTTTCATCTTATTTGCAGATGCTACATTTGTATTATCTGTTTCAGTTTGACACAAACTGGCACAATGATGCATTCACAGCACCTCGTAAACTCTGAAATTTCCATAGCTATGACCTGCCATCTGTCTGGATATTAACAGACACATGTTGTAAATCCAGTAATCTATACTCAAATGCCTACAAAATATTTTACATTTTTATACACAGCTCTGTTCATAGGTTTTAGGCTTCCTCTGGTTTGTTGTCTTGTCTTCATTTAAAATGACTGCGTACATGCACAAAAACGATCCAACATAATGATAAAATTGTTCAGGAGCAGTTCCTATCCACTTTCCATTTGTTGTTTTTGTAGCAAATAAAACTACAGAAAATGCACAAAGCATATGGCAAAAACTAACCCAAACAAGAACCAATTGGCATGTGCTGCTGTTTGAAACCTGCTTTAAGTAAGCTTATTTTATGACCCCAATAGTTTAAAACATTTTAAGTTTGAAGGAAGACCACACACAATACTTAACTATTCATTGTGGAGAAGCCAAAATATGTTTCTATATTTCCTGTGGGTTCTGGTTGTATTGTGCATGTGTATGGTCATTATAGTCAGCTAAAACAGCAAACCCAAGGTGAAGTGCATTTTTTATCATCCTGTGTTTAAATACATAGCACTGCATGTTTCATTAACTTGGTGAATGACCCTCTTTCTTCAGCTTTCATGCCTTTGTCAGGATACTGCCAACTGACTAAATTCTTCAAATTATATACTGAAAACACTACATGGTAAAATTATTGTGATTAGGACTGCATCATGGATTGAACAGTGACTCTAATTGCAATATCTGCCTGTGAATTAAAGGGGTGCATTCTAAAAGCCCACATTTAGGAGGATGGAGGGTGATTTGTTTTGCAGAGAAACAAAATAAACCCAACATCTGTTTCTTTGGGATATTTGAGATTCAGTGACACTGAACTGACTGTTATTTACAGGATGCTTTGTGTTGTTTTTGTATTTGTTTAATGCCAGTTTAAGTTTGTATGTTTGATTAATCTGTGCATTTTCCTTGATATGTACATGTACTGGGCAATATGACTTTTCTCTAAATTGTGCACCCATAACTGTGATATATATATTTTTTGCTGTATCATCCCGTCCTACTTGATATTTTTATTTCTTCTCACGTTTCTTTGTTCTGGTTTCTTTGTTTTGTTTCCTGTATTTCATATTTCCCCCCATCTGTTTTTTTATTCTTATCTTTCATGTTGTATGTGCTGCTGAAATGTGACTTTCATTTGTTTAATTTATCTTATAGTTCATGAAACTTTTATTGCTGCTTCATGTGAAACACCCTGAATCCTCTCTGAATAAAACATGTTTCACAGATACATTTGCCTCATCTTTACACATAGATCATTGTATCTGTTGTTGCCTTCTTCCCCTCTCCACTTTTAAATCTCCCTTCATTCATTCTGCATTATTTGCACCATTCATCTTGCCCTCTCTTACTCTATTCCATCACTCCCTGCAGTGCCCTCTGGTAGTTTTTCTCCACCTGTCTCAACCCATCATTTTTGTACTTCATCAAGCTGCTTCCCTCCATCTTTTCCTCCCTTCTTTTCCTGTATTGCTCAACAAACTGCTATATGTTCGCTGATTATAGTTTTTGGCTAAGTCCATTTTCTCTGCTTACTCCTCATCTCTTCAACATTTCTCCTCTCGTTCTGCTCTTGAATTCTTCCCACCGTCTGCACTCATCTTCTCCTCCCTCCATTTCCTCATGTGTTTTTTCTCCCTCTTTTCATTCCCTCCCACAGGACAGCCTGTCTTCCTCCCTCCATCCTGCCCTTTTCCTGCTGTCTGTTAAGAGATGTGTTTGCATAAAGCAAAGCGCAAAGACAGGCATAAGCAAAGCAAAACAGAACAAAACTGATACACTGACAGAACAGCTTCCTTCTTTCAACTTCATCTCCCAGAAAAGCTAATCACTGCCTCTATTTTTTTCATGTATTCAGGACAAGATCATTTCTGTCTGTATAATTCAGAATTTTAAAATGTAGTCATTTCTAAACTATCCTTACTAGTCTTTATGGTTTGCAATAAAGGTTAATAATAGGATCATTAGTAATCTAACTAAAAGAGTACTTATTTCTAATTTGGTAGTCATGTTCAATCCAAATACATCTGAATGGTTTCACCACCACAAGCTCTTGTAAAATTGACCATTTTATCTTTGTCTAACTCAGTAGGTAAAGAGATCTACAGCCCAAAATTCAGAAAGCTGACTTATGCAATACCTGGTGAGACCATAATCTGTGCATCTGTGCAACATGTAGATCAGACCTCGGTTCAAGTTGTGCAACTAGAAGAGACATGAAATTAAGGTTCGTCTCTCACCTTAAAATACCTTGCATGGACTTCTATGTCTATAGAACTATAAAATTCTGATTTGTTATGGCAATTTTCCTAAGTAGAGGCACAAAAATCATTGTTAGATTTAGGAAAACTCCATATTTAGGGCTAAATTAAGAAATGGCCAAAAAACTCTCACTAATATTTTGATGGACACCATTAGCTTTGGTTAAAGCACACATTTGCTGTTGCATCATTTTCATAAACTTGTCACATTTATTTGCATCCAGAGTTGCTCTCATTTTCCATGAAGATCTTGCATTGATGGTTAAGTTTTCTGGAGCAAATCCCAGAGAAAATTTCCAAAACTATACCCAACCCTTAGTCAATGGACAAGGCAGCTGCTCAGGTGGTAGAGTGGCTCCATCCCACTCATGTTGCCGTTGTGTCCGACACTGTACCCACCTTGCCTTTACTGTCAGTTACACAGGTGCATAAATCTAAATGAATGTTTGGTGGTGGTCGGAGAAGCCACTGGTGCAGATTGGCAGTCACATGTCCATCAGTCTGCAGATGTAGCTTACCAACACCAGTCTGTGACTGTGGAATGACTGAACAATGGATTCAGTGTAAAGCACTGTGGGTGTTTTGAAAAGCGCCATATAATGTGTATTTTTAGAGAGACATTTTTTAATACATTTTTGACTACATAGATGTTTGAAAATCATGACCCATCCCTGGCACTGCCCAATCCATGAGTACAAATAATGTCTCATTCTACCTGAACCAATCTGTCAATATTTGAGCCCCATGAATCCTGGCATTATCAATTTGGTATATGCTTGTTTCACCAGGGAGGAAAAAATCCATTGACAGAAAACAGAAATAAGAGCTCCTCACAGTATCTGTTCAGATTAAATAACTTGTTGAAGCAGTAATTATCCAATGAAAGGCTCTGAACTATTGTCATAGTTAAATCGAGGTGAAACTTTTCTTGGCTGATAAGTGTGTTAAAGGGGTTTCACTGTAATACTCACAACAAGGCACATGAAGTTATGTCATATCTGCAAACAAAACACCAAAATTTAAGTTGGTGTTTTCAAACTTGACCTTGACCTCCTCACTAAAACATCACCAGACATTGTACATGCGCTACATATGGTGAACGTGTTTTGTTCACTTTAAGTTTTTAATTGACAGCAGATGGTCAAGACAAGACAGAAAACAAATGCAGAGACATGAGACAAATGTCACCCGGACTGGGAATTGAGCCACCAAGAGTGAGGTTCATGGTCATCACTCCTGGTACATACCATCTGTGCTACTGGAATTAAAAAGGCTAGAATGCTGTCATTTCTCAAGCCAGAGGAAGTAGAACCTGGATCTATTACTCTTCCTGATGACAAGAGGACTAAGATTGGACAAGAAAAAAAAAAGGACAGAAATTTTGAAGAGCGTCTGTAAAATATCATGTCGTATAACCATAGAATGTAGAACAACTTGAGTTCAAGAGGGGTTTGGAAAAATTCTAACTGAACAGTATTCTGAATGGTCGGTATCCTCGGTGCCTCGGATAATGACGATAATCCGTTCCGGCGTCAGGGCCTTTATCCAAATCAGTTGTTATCCGATGCGACTTTTTCCATAAAAATACATGTAAAATCAATTAATCCGTTCTG
>JAQQAE010021733.1:0-10398 GCA_029823295.1 Pseudamia nigra | reverse complement strand
CCCCCCCCCCCCCCCCCCCCCCCCCCCCCCCCCCCCCCCCCCCCCCCCGCATGAGCAGACAGTTTCTGTCAGCTGCCAGACATGTTGTTATGTTTTGTTTGTTGGTGTCTGAATTTCGACTGGAAGTGGTGGGATTGCCAGTCATGCCTGATCATTGTGTGGCTGACTATTGTTTGAACACTCGTGAGGATGGTTTTAGTTTATTTGCATTTCTTACGGACCCTGATCTTTTGAAGAAATGGACCGTTGGCTGCTGTGCAGCATGACTTCACGGATGAAAACACGCTGTTATGTATGAGGGCTGCTCGCACTGATCACGCTGTTATGGCCCAAATGGAAGAGAAGGTTGAGTGAGTTTACGGTTGGTGGAAAGATATCAAACAGATTTACCAAAACATGGAGTTTTATTCACGTCGGAGCAACTTTTGATGAGAAACATCAAAGGTAAGATGAACTTTGTGATCACTTCTGTGATTTTTCTGTATCGTTTGTCTGTTTTCTGTGTGGTGTTGAAAGTTATACGCGTATAACCTGTTTCATGGTAAAAGGTTGCCATTCGCTTTGTTACCATGACAACATTGTCATTATCTTTTAATCTTGAACATATGAAGTGGGCACTGCTAAATTAGCAGTACCAGTTGGTTAAAATACAAGAGTTGGTAAAGCCTTAACCCTTTAACACCGAACGTGTTGGTGCCATCACGTTACCCAGTGAGGCGGGGAGGCGAGCCCTGAGCGGGCTCTCGCTTCTGGCGTCAAGTACCCGACGGCCCGCGGCCCACTGGTGGGGCGGTACACGACTATACAGAGTAAAGCCAACAGAACCACCGAGACCAGGACAAAGGCGACGGGGGAGGAAAAACTTCTTTTAACAGAAGAGAAAAACCTCCAGCAGAACCAGCGGCTCAAATCAATCCGTGAGATAAACCCGCAGCAAATAAAACAGCTTTATGTTCTAACACAGAGATGTCCTTTATCATAAAAAATAAATGAAATAGCAAATGAACAACATAAAATCATCAGATGTGAAAAAATGCATAAAACGTTAAACAACCATTAAAATGAAGGAAATGTCCACAAAATGAATTGATATGAAGGAAAGAAGCAAGATGGAGCAAAATAATCAAGACAATGAACATCGTTGAACCAAATAAAAAAACAAAAATATTAACGTGATCCAAAGTGAACAAAATAATAATAAAAAAATATCCAGGCATTAAACAAATGCAAACAGAAATGAGCACAATAATGAAGGAATCAAACAAAAATTAACAAAATAAATATAAGCATAAATGGTGGACCACATGAACGCATGACATTTTGGTAACTGTACCACCTGTTACTCCCCTCACGTTCAATCAAGACTCAAAATTGTTCTTTGGTTTTGAACAGGCATTTATTTTTGGACAGTCTTCAACTGTGCCTTCACTTATGTCATCAACAACGTCATCAACAAGTCAGAACTAAGAAAAGAAATACAAACTTAAATGAGCTGACGGATTATGAAGAACTTACATAAAAACAAGCACAAGTGCAAACAAAACTAATGCATAACAACACACATGACACAGAGAACCAACAAATTCCTGCCTCATTGGCCACATTAACTCGAGGAATAAGGCTGTTTTCACACCTGTCAGTCGGTCCAGTGGGTCGATTGGACCCACAAGTTGTTACAATGTTTCAATTCTCAACTAGTTGGGTCACATTCACACCAGTGTTTTTGCAAACGAACCAATCACTATGAATGTTGTTTATCCTCCCACTCATGTGGTGGCGCTGTTTGCAAAATACTGTGTTTTGGGTGACGTAAGTGAGAGCTGATTGGCTCAGCAGAGGGAAAAATCCAGCAGACGAAAATATCGGACTTAGCTTTATTTTGGAATAATGAATGGTACTATTTTACTTGTTTTTGTGGCGATTTATTATTATCGTCATTTGTTTGCGCAAAAAGCACAAATACTGCTGTTGATCCATGGAAATTGTATTCGGGTTGAAAACACTGTGCTTCTTTTTGGCACGGAGAAGACGTTTCAAAAGATTGCGATGTAGAGAAGTTTACTAGCTTCTTGAAATGTACGTCACAGCTTGCTACGGAAGCCTCTGTAGACCAAAAAGTGCTCCATTACAGACAGTGGGACCGAATCGAGGCCGGTCAGAGTTCTCACCATCAGCGAACCGCACCGGAGTTCGGATGGAGGCGTACCGAACCGTACCAAGACCACCTCCGGAAGGTGGTCTTGTTACGGTTCTTTGGTTTGGTTCGGGTTCTTTGGTTTGGTTGTTTAGTCCGAACCAAAACAACCTGATCCGTTTTCACATGAGCCTACATGAACCGAACTTGCAGGTGTTCCGGACTCTGGTCCGCTTTAAGCAGAATAAATGCTGTAGGTGTGAAAGCGCCTTCAGAAACCTTTTCTAAGGAACAAAATACCCTTTTGTCTTCTGGTCAAAACTTCCTGTGAGCTGTTTCTGTCTTACAGATGACTGACATGATGCCTTGATGACTTGACCATCCTTTAAAACGGATCAAAGTTAGTGCAGCATGTGGCTCTTACGGGTGCGCCAATCAATTTCATCCCCTGAGAAACAATGTGAGCTTAAGGAACAAAAAATAAGTTGTTTTTTAAGTAAATGTTGACTGCTGCCTCTGATGGCAGCTACACCTTGAAAGGACAGCTTAAAAACTATACATTTAATTCCTTCCCTAAGCGGTGAAGGTTACATGATAAGATGAGTGGACGTTGCAGCGTGACAGCTGTCCAGCTGCCGTTATGACTTTACAAGGTTGTTGATTGTTTAGCACAGGGATTATCTCTCCCTCTTTACACTGAGTTAATGTGCTAGTAAATGTGGTTAGGGACTGGGGGAATGTGATTGAAAAGCCATGAAAGATCTGCTGAGTGCTGATGGTCCAACTACATACAAGGTGACCCGTCGCCTGCCCTGAAACGGGACACTGATAATTTGTAACATGCCTGTGGACAAAGGCGTCCCTCGTGGCTTGTCCTCATGTGCACATACTCCAGTTGAATGTCACACCATCCACTGCAAGGATGGAAGTGTGATGCGAGGGGGGCAAATTATTTTTAGACTGACATTTCTGGATCCTTCTGGATGTTCATTTCCTGGCTTTTGCTAATACTGTGCTTCTTCTGCATGAGTTTATATGAAGGGGGGAAAAAAGCTGTAAATATTGGCATAATATTGACATTTATTTTGCTATAGATGACTCCACATGACATTTTTATGAGCAACAGCATATGCCTCACCTGACAGCTTGAGGAAATGCAAACATCATCAACTTCACAAATTCAGGGCTTTTTCAGGAGATTGCATCAGAATGAAAGTGTCCTTGTTATTCCTGTCAGTATGGTTGTATGTAGTCACATGCGCACTGGGTTTTTCACAGCACTGACAACAAAAAAGATAGCTAAAAAAAAAGTGAAAAGAAACTGTGTTCGGGGGTGCATGGGGGCTGGGTTCTAGGATGGCCCCGTTTGCTAAGCCGTCGTGGGGTGGTCAGGTTGGACGGGGTTCTGGTCAGGTGGTGGGTGGCTGCTGTGTCCTGGTGGGGCTGCAGCGTTGGCAGGGGTGTTTTGTTTTTGGGGTGACGCATAGCTCCTTTGGGGTGTCCTGGGTACGTTGGTAGCATGGACCCAAACTTGTTCCATCCTGCCCTGTGGCAGGGCTTGGGAAACTGGGGTGCCTAATGAGTCAGCTGGTGCTGGTTCTCTCTCTCCGGAATTCTCTCCTGGTCTTACGTATCCTGACGCCGCCAGGGGGGCTCTTAGGGTTTGGGTGGGCCACGTAGACTGCAGTGAGCAGTGCCACTCTCATTGGCTTTGTTTACCACCCCACCTTCTTTGTCCGTGCTAACATGAGGGTGGCACGGCCATACACGCCTCCAATTTTACAGAACCACAGCTGTCCCCCAAATTTTGTGCATTTTAGTCACTACTGAGTCATACCCAGTTCTCCACACCTCATACACTCACATCCACACATACTCCTAACATATCACTTGTATCTAGTCAAGCCGGCAGGGAGATGGGACAGGTCTTCTTACACCCCTATTTTGGGGAGGGAGCTCGTCAGTGGGTTTGGAGGCTGAGCTGGCTGTGTCCTTGGGCTGAGCTGGGTCCTGAGGGTATCCAGGTGCTTTCTGGGCTGCGGCAGGGGGCTGGTCAGCCAGGGGCTCTGCATGTTCTGCAGATGCTGTTGCATCTCCCCTGGGTGTCACTGGTGAGCTACCATCTCACTCACCATTGCTCTGGCCAAGGACATGCAGGTATCTCCATGACCCTCTTGCTGGCAGTGTGGCCCTGTTGGGGTGCTGTGGTCACCTGCCGGCTGTCTGGAGCGCTGTCCGCCTGGGCTATCTGGCATTGGGCGGCGCCCGTCAGGGGATTGGTCTCTGCTTCCATGCCCGCTGGAGGCATCTCCCCCTGTGAGCATTGGTTGGAGACAGCAGCGGGGTAGTCTTATGTGAGGCTGTGGACTTTTCTGGGGTGTCTTGTGTACTGTTGGGGTCTTTGTGGAATGTCTGGCATTTTCTCCACTCTCTGCTTTGTGCTTTTATCTGCAAGGACCCACCCTTTTATTTAATTTTTTTCTTCTGCAGCGGGGCTGCAGCCTGTTTGATGGTGCTGTATGGTTCCTCTCAACTGTCAGTTGGCACCGGTTGCTGGATTCCTCTGAGGCGGGCACTTATGGTCTGGGTGGATCGGGGAGGTGGGGTATATTTATGTTTATATGAATTCATTTTCTACCCCCTAATCCTCATAAGGGTTGGGGAGGGCACTGGATCCTATCTCAGCTGACTTAGGGTGAAGGCGGGGTACACCCTGGATGAGTTGCCAGTTTATTGCAGGGCTGACATGTAGAAACAAACAATTAATATATAATTTACTTAGCATTAGTAGTGCTGCATTACAAATGGCATTCATATTAACTAGGTCTTCAATTCTATATTATTTAATAGATTATCGAGACAAATGTAATTGTTTGCACTCTTAATGTGCTAACAATTATCTATTTGCACATTAAATAAGAGAGCAAATTATTAACTACATTGAATACTCAATTAACTAAGATTCTTTTTGGTTAGTTGTTTTATTGATTCTTTAACTTGTTAACTAAATATTAGTTACCTTGCCAACTACTGTTTTGTTCGCCAGCTGATTTACTGTAATCTTCGTACAAAGTGTGACCTTTCTTAACGTAAGTTCTGATTATGAAACTCTGATGTTTAAGAGAATAACTTCTATTTTGTGTTAAGAAACCTTCATTACAAAAATACACATATTGAAACGAACCAAGGCACTAAGTGGCAATAAATTAAAAAGCTGTTAATTTCTCATGGTTTGCAATCATTCCTACAGTATATCTTTCATCCAATATGGCCTTATTGGGCTTTTTCAATTTTTATTGCATGTTCATGTTTGACCAGTCTTGCCTTTATTTTACTCTTCGTTCTCCCAATATGCAAACAACATTTTGCTGTCATGAAATACAGTTGTGAGCTGCCCTCCTCAGTGCCTCACTTCCCTTCACTGTGTCATTTGCTGATAGCAACGTCCATATTTTAACTCCTCAACGTGTCATTTTCATGAAATAATGCTGACATGGAAGTCAAATTCCAATATTCTTCTATTGAAGTATAATGGCTACATGAAGATCACAGCAGTGCGAGTTCAGGGGAAAAACACAAACTTTATTCTTTCTCTTCATTTTACAAAACATTTCAAAGTCAACCTCAATAAACAGTAAAGCCATTTACTTCAAGACGTAAATGAGCAACTTTAAAACACAATCAGACACGTTTCTTCAAACAGCGTCATTTATACTCGTATAACATTTAATTTTTTTGCCGTTCTAGCACTGTAACAAAAAAATAAATAAATAGAATGATGAAGTAAAACAACGCAGCATGAGGCGTCTGACTTCATGTACAACAACAGAAGCCATGAGCGATGAGGAACATTTAACCTCTGACCTTAGATATCACACTTCATAAATAAAGCCTCAATAAGCTCCTGACATGTCAATGACCTGTCATGTTCAATGTCAAACTGACCGTGTGCATCAATCCTGCAATTATTTATTTGTGCCCACATTTGATATTTACATTTGTCATCTTGATGGTTATGTGCTAAATGAGATATTTAGATGTTAATAATAGTGTCCATGTGTCTGGAGAAATACAGAAAAGTCACCATTTGTGTTTAAATCCAAATATACCAGAAAAAAAGTGCCCAAACAAACTGATATGACTTATGAACCTCCAGAAGTACTTTGACTGAGTAGTGGTGTAAGTGTTTGAACCGAAGTTACAACTGAACATTTGTCCGAAATTCACTTCAGAAAGGATTTTCAATTCAATTTTATATGTATAACGCCGATCATATCCACCGATTATCTCTAGGCACTAGGTGTGAGAAGAAGGATTGTTGATGGACACGAAGCAGGACTGGAATGAAAAGCAAGCAGAACTTTTGGAAAACAATCAAATATTAATTGGGGCGGGGGGTAATAAATTTAATCATGACCTGAGACAAGGGCAAGGCTTTGAGGAGGTGATACAGGGCAGATCTCTGCAGGGATAAGATTTACATGTTACACTGAGGCCAAAATAAAATAAAAATAACGATTAAACTTCCAGAATGAGCAGGCGTGTGAGTGAGAAGGAAACTCAAAACACACAAGCATCATAGGGTTCGTCACGCTACCTCTTTATTTGACAATTTACACGTTTTGCTCTGGTCCTGAGTTCTTTTTTTTTGTGGTTTAGCTTGGTGGTTACAGACGATTTGGCTGATACCTCCTCCAGACGGACAGTTTGTTCTCCGGAGACAGACAGTTCAATGGTGTCCAACACTTGTTTTCTTGACTAATCTTGAAGTATAATCTAGGGTTCTCTGTACCTTTATAGTGAAGAACAACTCCTTCAAACCGACGTCTTTAGACTGGTCTCATGGTCGAGACCTAGCTTGAGAACTGCAACACAATATTCTATTTGTGTCGAAATAGTGGGGTCTGGGCATTACGGGTAAAACCAAATGCACATGGGCTATTTGATTCCCAGGTGAAAATATGAATATGCAAAATCCCTCAGCTTTATTATTTTAATTTTTCAGCAGTAGTTTTGGTGACTTTGAACAACAAAACTGCTTCATTGGACAAAAGGTTTTGGTGGTGCCACAAATTTGATTTTTGCACGGAATTGGTTCATGTTTTGCCAATTAAGTTTTTGAAAATGTATTTAAAAATGTAAATTACTCTTCTTTGCACAACAAATGTACATGGAGAAATAAAAAGCAAAATTTTCAATAAAACTGCAGTAGTGATTCCGATTCCATTATCGATGCAGCTTATTGATTCAATTCCCTCAAGATTCACTTATCAATTGTCATTGGATGAAGAAGACGACACAAAGGCTAAGTGCTATTACATTTTGTCTTTGTGGCATGTTTCAGCTCTGAGATGAGATTATTCTTTTCAACCCAGACCAAACGGGGACTAATTGTTCTGCTAAACTGTTTCTGTGGTGGGTTTGTATTTTGGGTTGAACAAGTGAGGAAATAAAATCACAACCAATCATATTTGTTAGCACTACAACACACAACTATTACTTTTCATAACGTGTAAAAACTGTGCAAATCTTTTACCAAACACCTCGTCACTGCTCAGTGACATTCATTTTTTTTCTCCTCAGTCATTCTATTCTACCTGCCTCAGTCAAAGGAGTAGTTAGTGCACGGCGTCATCCACAGCAGCTTCTGAACCGCTCTGACTCTGGCAGTCATCACCTACATGTACAGCTCTAAATAACGCATTGGACAGAATCTGGAGCCGATACTGACATTACCTTTGGCAACAGATGCCACGCTAATGTTAGCCATGCTACTGTCGCTGCCTAGCAGGCTGTCCAATACATGGCACTGTGTGCTGTAATTAGATGCTGGGTATATTAAAGGTATTTCCTCCTTTACATGAATTGACAACGTATTGCAGGAGACCCTGCTGTTGTCTTCACGTGTAAAATACAACCTTCTGCCTGGCGACATGTTCTATAAGTTGTAAACAAATCAGCGCCGCGTGTGATGTCATCGCACACATAATGGGATCGATCACAGAACCGTTAAGGCAACCACTGTAATGATTCCAGGGAATTGATCCACAGGAGCCGGTTCTCAAGAAGAACCTGTTCTCAATTCCCATCCCTGTAATATTTATATTTATAAATATATTAGGGCTGTCAAATGATTAAAATTTGTAATCTGATTAATCACAGGGTCACTGTGGATTAATTTCGATTAATCATGATTAATATCTTTTGTTGTTTTTCATGTTGTGGGAGCAAAAACACTCATGACAGAAGGTGATATAGACACTCAACTAAAATTACTTATTTTACATTAAAATGTATATTTTAGGTAAAATAAGTGGCATATGTATATTTTTTTTCTAATTTAAACTTGTGTAACTAAAGGAAATTCCAGCTGCTTTGTAGATCTTAACAGAACCTCTGGAACGTTCTGCTGAGATGTTTTTGCTTTTTTACACTTGGTTCATTGTTTTCATCAGTAACTACGGTAATTTGCTTCAAAACGTGTAAAAACATGTACTTTTTTCATTTAAACTGACTTTGAAGCAGTAAATACCGAAGAAGTTGTCAGTGACGTGGGTCAAATGTAACATGAGATTCCATCACTTTTTCCCTGATACGAGTTATTGTGCGTTAATTGCGTTAATCATGGTAATGCGTTAATTTTAATCTGATTAATCATGCAAATGGTTTAATCCAGATTAACGCATTCATTTTGACAGCCCTAATAAATATATATATGCATATATAGTTGTCTATGCAGCTTGACTTCCTGACAAAAGCTGCAATCCCATCACCTGACAATACATATAGTATCATAGTTTCTGTTATGATTCTAATGTTTGGCAGTACCGTACACGTTGTTCACAGCAGAGACACTGAGGGTGTAGAATGGCTTGTAACCCAAACCGTGCAACATGAGCTTTCAAACACACAAATGAATCACAAAAAAATCACACTTCAGAGGCTTCCAGCCCTTGTGACATACACTGAAAAAATTGAATGTGAGCACAAATACACATCATATGGCCAGTGCCTCGTACAATATATAGTAACGAAGAGATGGCAGCATGAATGTGCGTACACGTGTGTGAAATATAGGTGTACAAATCAGGGCAAATGAATCCAGTAGCATGCATCGAGATTGTAGCCTTTGTTACTTATATCGTTTTTGCTCGAACCTGGCATGAAACTCAGAAAGACTAACTTTTGTGCATCGTAGCGCATGCTCACTAGCCTGAACCCGTGAGGTGGTTTCAAAATAGAAGAACCCAATCTGACAGATAGACGTCTATGTGCTTGTTCCATTCTGTTTTAGCATTCACTTTTCACTCCTTACTCTTCTAACTATAAGTAAGGGTGAAAACGCTGCAGTGACTCAGTTTTGGGCATCATGCAGTCAATCCATACAGTGTGTAAAACACAAGAGCAGGCAAATGTCAGGCACGTAGTAAAGCACTGATCGATCAGTGTTAAATGAACAAGAAAACATATGAATCCTAGTTGCTTTTGTGATGAGTAATGCATTGACACACATACAAATTGTCTAAAGATGGCAGGAGTAATGTATCGGTGTATCACAGCATGAGGTGAGGGCACAACTTTGGTTTAAATTGTCACGTTAGGGGCATAATGGCACAGAAGCGTCGCAGTCTGGACGTCATGATTGGGTGCATGCGGTCATAAGGATAGGATACATCTTTGTAGGGGAATCACACACTTGGGACGTCTGCTGTTGTGTTGTGCCAGAAATCAATACTGAAACTTCACATCCATAATCCCTTCTTTAGTAAGTTATGGACTGTCATGTAATTTCGGAAGCAGCAATGGTAAAAAAATGTTTGCAGCAGCACAATGCCGCTAGAAAATGCATAACCCAGAAGCAGTGAAATGAGCGGTGCGAGGAAGTTTGGGATTCCCAGTGAATTACAGCAGCAGTGGAGAATGAGTGATGGACAGGATGAAGACTGTGAGTTGACGTAGTAAGGCAGTGGTACAATATGTCCAACATGCTGACACATCAGAGGTGAGCCACGTATGCCAATCACCAGAACTAGTCAGAAAAAGATGTGCAAAAAGTTATCGCTGCAGTTTTTAACCAGCCTGTACATGCATAGGTGTGAATTTTAGGTTAATGGGGAATTTGTCCCCCTTGATATCAGTAAAATGTTCATTTACAGGCTATGTTCATGGTTTTGTTCATTGTTGTTTATTTTCTTCATTATATTATACACTGCCTGACCAAAAAAAAAAAAAAAAGTCGCCACCAAAAAAAAAAAAAATGCTCA
>JAQQAE010021732.1:0-10398 GCA_029823295.1 Pseudamia nigra | reverse complement strand
ATTGTTTTTTAATTCAGTACTTTATTCTTTACTTACTCTGTTCATTATTTTATGCTTCTTCACTGTCATGTTGATTTTTGTTAACCTTTGTTCCTTTATTTATGGCTTATTTTGCTAATTTTAGTCATTATTTTGTCTTTTCATTGGAGTACTGGGTTCCTTTTTATTCTGTTATTTGAACATATTCCTTTTTAATGTATCAATTTGTTCTGTTCATTGCTGACTTTGCTCATTTTTCTTTATATTCCTTTGTTTTTTGTTCATTTTGTTCACTATTGTTCATTCTGTGGGTTATTATAATCAAATTTGTTCATGTTTCTCATTATTTTGTTCATTTTCCTTTCATAATCCTGCACTAAAAAGACATTGATTCACAATTGATGAGAACATCAGAACTAAACCATACCAAAACCTTACATCCTTGTATCAAAAACACCAGTAAATGACATCTTGGATATTTTTTTCAGTTATTTAATGCAAATTCAATGATATTTCTACGTATGTACAGCATTTTGAAGCCCCATATGAATGAAACTGATACAAGTGGACAAATAAATTGTTTAAATTTAATTTATAATTTATAAATTATATTTCTAAGTAAAGCGATGCCTCCAAGAGGAAATTAAATAAATTAACATAAAAAATAACAGGCAGAGATGCAAAGAGAAAGTCAAGTAAACCATTGTTTGTCTGATTATACTGATTAGCTTCAATGAATGAACATACCGTCAAAGTTATTCAGACCGCACCCATCAGAACGAGGTAGAGTTTTCTGCTTCTTTTCTCGCAGTGGTATTGCTGTAACATGAAATATTACAACAAAAATGAATAAACATGTAAACTTACTGTTAATTCCATTAGTATTACTAGTGATTTCTTAAGATGCTTTAATTATTACACTTTCAGAAGTACTAAAAATCAAACATTAATACTTTTTCTTTGTTTCACATAAATTGTCTTACCTTCAGCCATTATACTCCGAATCTACTTGCCCCAATTTTTCCAAAATGCGTGATTCCAGCTCTGAGTTTTGAGCTTAACATGAGCTCTGCTGCTCAGCTTCCACACGTGTTTTCTGGGAACCTTCTGGAAGCCTGGCCGGTGTGGAGCGAGCTTCCTATTTCCTTGCATTGTCTTCAGTTTACGTACATCTGAAACTGTGAATCCCCACAGATGCTGTCTCCGGGTTTGTGAATATACTGGTCCGATTAATGAATGTCTGATATAATGCAGACTAAATGAGATGTACCACATTTAAAGAAGTGTGATAATGGTCAGAATATTCTTCCTTAAGCATTTCATGAGATTGGGATGTTTTAAAGGAAACTAGTAAACCTCTAGAGTGCATCATTTCCTACCATTGTTTACGTCCATTAAAAAAGATTCAGTGACATTGTATGGAAACATAAGGATCAGCCATGTGAAAAATGCAAATTAAAAACTAAAGTAGTCTGTCTGAAATTTGATTTGACTTGCATTTCATTGTAGATTCTATGAACACTATGCATTTTACATTTTGTCCCATCAACTTGATTTTATTTGAAAATATATAGCCATTCCTTTGGGTGTGCAACTCATTCCAAAAAAAGATCGGGAGGTTTCGTTGCTGACGTTGTTCATTTTTCTTTATATTTTTGTTATTACATTAATTTTGTTAATCTTTGTTCATTTTGTGGGTTATTTGTTCAATTATATTCATTTATTGTGACTATTTTGTTCATTCTGGGGATTATTTCCTTTTGTATTGACTTTGTATTCATTTTGTTTCTTGTTTTTTAACATCTTCCTTTTCTTGCTTTGTTTATTTTTTCTTTATATTTCTTCACTGTTATATTGACTTTCGTTAACTTTTTTTCATTTTGTGGAATATTTTGTTTATTTGCATGATTATTTGACTTTTTTCCACGTGGCATCCACGTCCTTCAGTGTAAGGTTGTTGTGGATGTGACACAATTTTATGTTGTGCCTGAGAGCTTTATTAGTTGACGTGATTAAAATCCATGTTTGGTGATATTTCTTTTATTTGTATAAAGGTTTGTGAGAAAGAATTAGTTGTATTGTAATTTTTTTAATTGTGTAGGTGTGATGTTCACTGAAGTTTAAAATAAATTGTAAAAAATAAATTGTTTACACTTTATCGTTGCTTCAGAAATATTAACTATACACATTAAAGATTTTAAGTGTTGTCAAATAACTCTATGACAGAGTTACTGATAAACTCCCTGTGAGAGTAATATTTAACACTGTATGATAGTACAATTTTAACTCATAGAGAATTAAGCTTTGACTCCTGAAAAGGTTGCATCATCACTGGCATAATGTTGACCAATTACTAGGAGTGTCTTAAATGAGTGAACTTTTAACACTGGCTTGGAATCCTTGTTATCCAATGTACTGCTAATATTGTACACTGTATGGGTATGCTATTTAACACTGTCATTGTGTAAATTACGGTATTTAGCTTGAATAAAAGTGTTAATTTAACTTTAATTTAATTTAACTCAGTGTTGTCTCAGTGTTAAATTAAACTCTGAAGGTGTAAAATTAGAATTTTCAAGTTTGCAGTGCAGGGAAACTATAAAACCAATAAAAGAATGACCAGTCTGTCAAACTGAACATTTCTCAATGTATTTACATCCATGTGCTCTGTGATCTAAACACTCTATCACTGGTTCACTGTCTTCTTTACTTTACCATAAGTCATTAAATATCCTAAACATTATTGCTACATTTGGATGAACAAATATTAATGGAGATCTTCTGAAAACGGACACATCTGAAATTGATATGTGACATGCCCTAGGGTGCATTGGAGATTAATGCGCTGCTGGGGCAAAATCTTTCTACACTCACAGTACATTATAGGATTGACATTATTGCAATTATTTTCATTTCTGCTTACTGTCTGTTTGTATTTGGCATTGTAATAATAGTCGTAGATAATTTATTATTACACCTGTAGATAATTTGAACAGTCTCAGCCCCAGTCCTGCCCAGCCTCACCGAAGCGGGGTGCACACAGCATCTGTCTTAAACTAAAACATGTGGATGAAGTGGTAACTCATCCAGAGCAGAAGATAACATTTTACTGTACATCTGTGTGGTTTGTAGAAATCGACTCAGTGACCACATTTCATTATGTTGAATGGGCTGCGATAAAAAGAATGGAAGTAAATATATTTCAGAACAGATCATGATGGACAAAAGCTCATGACATTTTAACAATAAGATTCATTTTGAACTTTACGCGGCATGTTGTTTGTTATTGTATGACTTACCTTTGTATTTCATGCCCTGAGCAGTTTGACCGAATACTATTATCAGCACGAGCATGGCGCAGGCTGGGATCCAAATTTTGTTTGGTGACATCGAAAGGCTTAAAAAAACAAACATCCTGGCATTAATCTGTTAAAGCAGAAATCAGGAAAATCAGAAGAAACAGAACAAAAGCATCTCAAACTGTTCAGTTTCATGGACGCACAGTTATGAAATACGAATGATAACATCTGTAGTTGGTGCTTTCTTACCTGTGAAAGCGTTTGTGATGAATCAGCTACAAATAAATCAGGTACAGCTGGTTTTCATCAGCAGACAGACACACCTATCAGTTTACCTGTTTCATTTCTCTGGAAACACATGGAAATGTATTACTGTCAGGCACCTTGTCTTCTTCAAATATGAAACCTGTCATATGTGATGGCTCCTGTGAAACTCATACTTGACAGAATCAGTTCTACTTGATGCATGGTGAGATTCTGCTGCGATTGAACACAGTGGCTGACTGTGATTAGCATGTGCACAATAAAACCAGTTTTATAATACATGGAGCTGTACATAATAGTAAGCAGTTTCACTTTATAGCATGGAGGTGCTGGGTTCAATCCCATCACTTGTGGGCAGGGCCTGTGATCCCTATGGACAGAGATTTTCTCCAGGTTTCCTCCCACGGTCTAAAAAACATGCATATGAATTGCTTGATTACTGTATGCTGCCTGTGAGTGTGAATGATTGTTTGTTTTGACATGTCAGCCCTGCAATGTACTGGCAACTCATCTAGACCTGAGTCAGCTGAGAAGAGGCTGGAGCCAGACCAAGACCCTTCCCAAGGATTAAAGAGAAGAAAAGTGCCTAGAGATAATCTTGCATTATGATTAGTGTTTTACAAATGTAACTGAATTGAAAAGAATGACAAATACTGTTTTGAGGCTAATAAGGAACCACTGCTCACCTATTCATGAGTCTGCTGCAGTCTACAAAAAAGAAAAAAGGCAAATTTGTATTGATTTGTACATTTCATCTGATAATTGCGCTGCAAGTCCATATCCCCTGTATTTCTGTTCTGTCTCGCACAAATACGCGCGCACCAATTTTTTATTGAAAGTGAAAAAAAATTGCCTTTGATTTCCCACAGAAAACTCCTTGCAATTCTGTAAACTTAGACAAAATGACAAAAATTGCCCTCTTTTATCGCCTCTGACTTTTTTACACTTTTTATGATGATGACATTCACTAAAACTTACAAAATAACAGTATTTATTACAGTAGATTAATCAACGCAAACATCACCTTAACCCCAGTGAGAAGAATAAGGGAAAATTGTGAGTGTGTTTGTGTGTGAATGAGTATGGGAGGAGAGAAACAGAGGAACCACTATTTACTCTCCATATCACAACAAACTTGCTACTTTTTTTCTTGTCATTATAGCTTTGGCCAAAGCTGCAATAGTAAATCCTAATTCTATCCTGCAATAGTAAATAGTATATAGTAAATCCTGATTCTATCCTGCCATGGCTAAAGAATTAAAAATACTGGTTTTATGGCTTTTCATGACTTTACAAAATGGCCTTGTATTCCATAAGGATTTCAGTGTGTGTGATTTGTTTACTCACTGACACAGTCCTGGAAAATACTTTTTCACTTCAACCATTCTAACTAAAAGAGATAACCACTATCTAAACATCAAGAACTCCTTCATGAAGAAAATTAAAAAAAAACTAAAATATTGATCTTTCATAATTTTATTGCAGTTTAAAGTTCAAAACACAAATCTTATTAACACTTCCAACGTATCTTTGTTTTTTTTAACAGGGCATAAGGATTAAATATCCTAAACATGTTGTATTTGGATGAAGAATAATTAATGAAAACTGACAGCTCTGAAATTGATATTTGACATCCTGAAAATTCTGCCTTTATTTAACATAAAGGCCATGTGTGAATAAAGGAGATACAGACCAGTGAAGAACGTAACAGTTTATTGATAAATGGCACAAAATCACAACTACAAAGGAAGCACATCACTACATTTCCCCTTGTTATACGACAGTTCCCAAGCACTACGAACACTTAGTATTCAAACATATATTTATGTTGAAACAGATTTCTTCCACAAAGCTATAGGTATAAAAATGAACAAAAAGAGGAATGAAATAATAAAGAAACAACATTAATCTAATGTAAATGAATGGCTTAATGTTAAATCTGTCTTTAACTAAGCCATATAAAACGTAACATGAAATTTTACTTACAAGGTCTGGTGATGTAGCTCTAGTAACAAATGCGTTTCCTTAATTTTATATACAAAACATATTAGTTGACATAAGTTCTTCATGCTTGTTGAGAGCTACAACTGAAAAACATAAATCAACATAAGACATTTAATGAAACGGTTTTGAAACAAACACAGAACTTGATTTGCCAGCATGACGTAAGTTATTGCAGTTAAAGTGAAAAACTTAGAACTTAAACGAATAAAAACTTGTATATTTTAATGTCAAATGCATTTTAGTGATACTGTTTAAAGGTCCCATATTGTGAAAATCAATCTTTTTTGGAGTCCAGGATTTGTATAAACACTGTGAAGTAAAATAAAAGGTGTGAAAATATGAACTTCCTAAGTACTTTCAGTTCTGAGAAATCCACAAAGTAAAATGGACGACTGGAAAAACAAGCCATGATTATTTATCATTTGTGACATCTGAAGTCATAACCAATCATAGACAAGGTACAGTATTTTGTTGCAATGGTTACATGCAGGTCACTCGTCCTTTGGCAGACTGACTATTTGACTACGGTCAGGTGGACATTTTTAGCTCACAAAATGTTGGTTTAAAATTTTTTCAGGTGAGAATATGGTTGATTAAAGTTAAAATCTGTGGTCAATTTATGAAGATGAAGCCTATTTAGAGATCTGATTAATCTTGGACAGGGTGGAATCAGAGTCTGCTTCAGTGAAGTGACAACACAGGGTGCAGACATGGGGTACAGCCCAGAGGACAGCCTGGAAAAGTACTTTTTGGGTTTAATGACATCCTTACACAAGGCACTTCTAAGTTCTTTGTTGACAGGAATACTCCGGTAGTATACACGCAGTAATCACATGAATGAATTGGTGGCGGATCCATGTCTGCATCAGAGCAACAGATAAAAATGTTCTTTTTACAAAGTAATGTTTCCAAACTCTGATGGATGTTGTGAACGATCAGTTCCTTTATAACATCATGGCAATCCTTCAGTGTCACATCATAAACTGAGTTGTCAGTCACGACACAGAGAAGTTTACAGTTCACGTCCTATGTCCTGTAACTTCTTGATTTTGGTTGGTTGGTGAGTGAGCAGTAATTGAAGCACACAGCTCTGTTGTCAACTCAAACATTAAAACACCTTCAGCACTGCACCAAAAAAACAAAAACGCTGTGCAATGAGGGCATTTTAGAGCTGAAAACGATGAGTTTGATAGAATTTGAATGGAAAGATGTACCCAGTGGACACAGGCCCTTAACACACTTAATTAACCCTTAAAAGACTCAAGTGGATTTGATTTGTCTGACTCTACCATATTTATTTTGCTTCTCAAACATATTCTAGCAGTTAGCATCATAGAGTTGGATATTTGAAGTGCAAATTTATGATTTGGTGTTGTTGACAAAGGAAATTTGCTTAACTTTGCAATAATAGCAAATTTAAATTCTGGATGCCTGCATGAGCTCATAGAACTGAAGAAGCTTCCCGGATGGGTGGCAAAACGTTTTCAACCAAGTTTCCAGTCCAGTCAATGGAAGAAAAAACCACACGCCTTGGATACTATGACCTGGATGACTGAGAATCTTCACAGACATCTAGCAAATTTGAAAGCTTTTTGACTGCACCATGGGCGGTCATTTAGGTCTTTGAGGGTTAAAGCAGTCCTTATACACATGTAGTTGCTACAAATATACTGTATATTAAGCGGTTAAGATATGGAACCTTTAATGCCATAAACAGAAGCAGGTTTTTTAAATCTAGTGATGACATGTTTTTGGCCTAGGCATTTTTTTCTACTCCATATTTTTATTTTTGATGACATCACAATGCTCAACTCTATGTAAACATACAGTCGAAGCCCTCAGTGAGGCCAAGTGCTGCTCCTGCTGTCATTAAAACATATGATCCCAGATACGCCCCTGCACCTAAAAAGCCAAGAGAACCAAAAGCAGCAGCTTTACACCAAGCAGCCCTGCTCTCCTCCTGTCTGATTTTCTCTTCCTTTTCCTTCCTCCTTCGCTCTTCCTCCTTCTCTCTGTTTTTCCTCTCCTCTTCAAGTTTCCTCTGGGCTTTCTCGTACATCCCATTAGTGTAGTGTTCTCCGTCATTCGTGTCGACCACTTCCTCTATCTTCTTCAAAAGCTTTTCAACCTGGACTCTGCTTTGTTTCTGATTGTTGATGAGTGAATGGTATCTTCCTCCACACTGGTTTATCAGTCTGCGCAGATGTTCACTTTCTCTGATGAAGTCTTCCACAGATTTATCCTCCAGCAGGTCAGCGTGTGTAAACAGCACAATGGTATACATAGAGGCATCAGCGCCAAAATTATCCTCGATCCACTTCACGGCTGCCTTCTCTTCGTCAGTGAATCTCGCCTTCAGACTGATCACGAGTAGAAAAGCATGAGGTCCAGGAGCTGACAGTTCAATACACTCTTCAATTTTCCTTTTCACCTGCCCTTTTGTTCTGTTTGTGTCAAAAAGCCCTGGAGTGTCGATGACTGAAATGATGCTGCCATCTTTTTCAATATCTTCTCGGTGACAGCCCTCGGTCACAGATTCTGGGGACATGCCCTTTTTAAAGCGATTCAAACCGAGGATGGTGTTTCCAGATGCGCTCTTTCCTGATCCAGTTTTTCCAACCAGAATGATTCTCAGCTCTGTAGGATGAGAAGACATAATATAAATCACATACAGTAAATGTAACAATTAACAGTTGTAGGGAGTGCAGTTATTTGGTCCAAATCATACAACGTGCCCAACAATTTGCCTAAAATTATGGCAAAAGGGGGACATTCAGTGAAAAATTCGTTTTCATGTGTTTTTCTATTACACAACAGCTCTAGGGGCTGTAAATATGCTGTTAAAATAAAAAAATACCCTAAATAATAGTATAGGCTCCTTTTTAGACTTACACTTAGATTTACATTTCTGAAAACCTGTAATGTCACAAAATCTACAATTATTGTCCATTGTTGGTCACCCAGAACCACTGGACGCACTAAGGCTTTCATGAAATCCAGCCAAGGAAGCTACATGAAGGAATCCATGGCACAGATGGGAAAAGTACTTGGTCCAGATTAGCCGATTTGTGTTTAAACCGATTAAATGGGCTGTCTGACGCAGGAATGAAAATCCGGTGTACAGGCAGTCCTCGTGTTACGGACGAATTCCGTTCCTACGGTAACCCGAATTTCCGTGCAAGTCGGAATTAACCCTTTAATACCCCCTAAATACCAGTTAAATCTCTAAATAACTATCCAAATACCATATTTTCCTTATTAAAAGTCACAGTTTTTGTATAGTCTGGCGAGGGGAGCGACAAATACATCGGAGCGACTTGTATTTTGAATAAGATCGACTATAGGGTGTTTGAGAGGAGACGAGACCAGCATCGCGAGAAGATCCTGCTTTCTTTTTTGGGGCCATGATGTGAAAAAGGAGGGTGAAAAAAGCAAGGATACCGAGAAAATTATGTAGCACAAACACTGACACTCTACACTACGCGACGACTGGAGACAAATTGGCGGACGAGACTCAGGCGTTGTAAAGTCAAAATTGGCGTAGGCCGAGTACCGCGTAACCCGGGAACTGCCTGTATACAGATGTGTTGGGGAACACTAGGGCCTCTGAATGCAGCCTTGGGCTGACTCCTCCTCCCCATTGTTAATCAGGGCCAGGTCATACAAGGCACCTGTGTGCCTTTGTTCTCTCTGCCTCCTGCTTTCTGTCCCTGCTGTGGCTGGTGTTGGTGAAAGCAGGTAAAACAAAGCCATTTAAAGTCACCTTCTCACTTTTTAAACTATTTGACTTTCAGGGTTCTTTTCTTTACCCCATGCTTTTAGGGCCTTATGAAAGCCTGAATTGCTTGCTTAAAATTTTTTTCCCCAGGAGGTGGGGAGTAGGCTTGTTTGTCTTTCCCGAATTCATTGTAACTTCACAAATAAGACTACTGACAGCAATTTTCTTCTTTTGTCCAGCTTCATAGAGCCGCTGCCGTTTTGCCCACTTTTGATTTTTTTTTTTTTTTGTAATTTTGCCCACTCATTTATCTTTTAATAGTTTTGTTCACTCTATTTCCTTTGAGAATTTCTCAAAGCTCCTCCATGAGCTGCCACCTTATCGTGGTGGAGGGTTTTGCGTGTCCCAGTGATCTTAGGAGTTATGTTGCAGGGGGCTTTCGGCCCCTGGTAGGGTCACCAAAGGGAAACAGGTCCTAGGTGAGGGTCCAGACAAAGTGCAGCTCAAGAAGACCCTCATGATGAACACAAAAAAATTGATTCAAGTTACCCTCGCCCGCACGTGGATTTTTTGTTTAGACTCCCCTCTGGCATCCTTGGACGGGGTGTGTGTAACCCCCACCTTTTGGAGGAGACGCTGCTCGGAGAATGGCTCTGCCTTTCACCCTTCCCCCCGCCTTTTCACCAACACTAAGTGGTCGGGCTGAACTTTCTAATGGACATGTGCCGCCATGGTAGCTATCATGGAACTTAACGTCTGACTAGATGCCTTGAGGAAGGATTCTTGACTGATGTCAAGGTGAACTTTTCTATGGACATGTGTCGCCATGTAGCTAACATGGAACCTAACACCTGGACAATATGCTATGGGAAAGGATTTTTGACAGTCCTATCAGAAATGATCAGACACAATGCATCCACTGATCATATGCACATTACATATACCCCCCCCAATCTCTCGCTGACCTTGCTTTGTCAATGTAATGTGTGAGTACCGTAATTTCCGCACTATAAGGCGAAAAAAAACAGCCGTCAATTTTGTCCAAATATGACAGTGCGCCTTATAATCCAGTGCGCCTTATATATGGACTAATATTAGTCAGGGGGTGTCGCAGAAGTAACAGCGGTAAGAACG
>JAQQAE010021731.1:0-10399 GCA_029823295.1 Pseudamia nigra | reverse complement strand
GAATGATTCTTGCACATTTCGGGTGTATTAGCTCTGGAATGAAGCTCAAATGTAGTTGGAAAATAGGAGGAATACTGAGAATGCTGCTGGAATGCAGTCAGAATATTTAGAGTACACTTGGAATGCCATATGATTGTGGTTCGATTGCTGGTCAGTAGGGGAGTTACACCTCAAATGTGTTAAGCATGAGCAAAACATTCCGGCCACAAGAATTTGCCAGATTATTTGGAATGCACTCAGATTGCAGTCAGAATTTTTAGAATGCACTCCAAATATCCAGGAATGTACAAAGATGTTTCATTCCAACGGTATTCCGGCTCATTCCACTTCTAGTGTGACGGGGGTATAACACCCCCCACCGAAATTCTGGAAACACTCTGAGCATGTCTGTACCGTTAACTGTACAAAGTGCTGCCAAAACATTCAGAGGACATGCAGTATGTCCACTGGTGAATTAATCTATAATATGCATATAGAAGTAAGATAAATAGTAATAAATCTTTCACACCTTTATATTATTGATTATTTGTAGAGTGTAAGTCTTAAAACAGTAATATATATGAGACTAATTAATACTGTTTTATATCTGGTCAACCAGCGTCTGATTATCAAAGCTGTGTAAATGTAATCAATTCAGTATGCGTATAAATTCAGCCTTAAAGAAATAACATATTTTGAATATCCACCCATCCATTTTCTACCCCTTAATCACTATACAATTGAATGCTGGCATGAAATCACATGACCTGGGTATCTTGCTAGTCCCACTCTAAGTGTTTATGATATAATGTTTAGAAACTTCAAGGCCCTCCCCCTACAGACTGTCACATGTTTGTATCCCCCATGACAAAAAAAGTATTTAGGGTCCTATTTGTTTCCGTTCCATTCTTCTATTGAGCAACATCCAAACTGTGTTGAACCATGTCATACTGAAAGTTTTTAGAAACCTGGATAGTGCAATAATCCGATATAGTGACTTCCATAATTTGTGGGTCAGTGACAGATGAAGTAATACTCAATTTTATTCCCAGCTCGATGTTATGCATTTAGTCTGTATATCTACAAAGAGTACTGTGTTTGAAACAAAAAACCCATCACTTTATTTACTTGGGACATACTGTAATTCAGACCATTAAAAAATTGAGAGATACACAAAAAGAATTCCCAAAATGGAATGGGGAACCTTTTCATTGTATCCACATCCCATTTGGCTTGTTGTTTTATTAATTTTTGTGAATTTTCTTCATTATTTTGTTCATTTTGTTTATTTTCTGTTCAATTTTTTGTTTACTCTTCATTTGATCCATTTCCTTGTTTATTTTGCCTGTTTTTGTTCATTTTATGGATTATTTTCTTTACTTTTGCTCAATTTTGTTCATTATTATGAGTTATCACTTTATTTATTATTTGGGATGCATTTCCTTCATTATTTTGTTCATTTTTTTCCACCTTGTGGGTGATTTTCTTTGTTTTGCAAAATTATTTTTTGATATTACGTCTTTAAAATCTTTTTTTCATCATTTATTCTTCACCTACTCACTTTGTTTTCTATTTGTGGATTATTTTCTGTAGTTTTGGCACAGTTTTGTTAAGTAGTTTTGGTTTCTTGAATATTTGTTTCAGTATTTGTCCATTTTTGTTTATTATTTGTTCATTTCTGTTTTTATTTACATTTTACACAGCATCCCAGCATTTTTGGAATTGGGGTTGTATATCTGAAGCCCGTAATCCCTCTGTTCAACTTAAATCACAGAGCTTGAGGCTGATCCTTTATCTTTTAGCACTGAGACCCTCACAGTGGGACATGAAAACCTGGAGTCAGGATGTTTCTACCAGGATCAGACGTGGAGTTACAGGGTCACAGAACGCTTCATGTTCAACGTTCACCGCACGATTTACTGAGTGATGAGACGTTCATGTTAATTCCATGACTCAAATGCAGATTATGTGAGAAACGGGAAAATAAAGCAGCAGAGATGGGGTGTTTTTTGTGGTTGTAAATACTCTAAGGGAATGTGTCTATTGGCTACGTGTGTGTCTTTATATCCCAGTGAGGACCTAAAACTCAATCTATACCAGTCCTTTGACACACAGATGTGGTCCCCATGAGTCCAGGCTGCTATGGGAGACTTTAGGACATAACTTAATATATTTATGTGTCACTATTTAGGTGTAAAGACGATTCAGTGTGTAAAAATCAACATTGAATTTAAAGTCAAAAAGATGAAATTAAAAATGAGCTAAATAAGCACTAAATGAAGGAAATAATAGAAATAAAATATTGTTAAAACTCTATAAAGCAAGCAATATCATCAAGAAAATTAACAAAACATCCACAAAATGAACAATAGTGAGTGTAAAATCAATCACATAATCCACAAAGGTTAACAAATATAATCAAAACATGAAGAAAATAAAAATAAAAAGATCATAAATGAACAGAAACATCAGAAAATAATAACATAAAAATGAACAAATTAACGAAGAAAATATAATAAATGAACCAAAACATGAAAAATATGGAATATAATCAAAAAATTAAAAATCAGGAAAATAATCAAAAATGAACAAAATGAAGAGGAATATAATAAAAATGAACATAGTAATGAGGAAAATGATGCAAAAACAGGAGTATGATAAAAAAATTCTAAAAATGAACAAAAAAAATCAGGAAATGATGAAAAGTGGTCAAAATAAGAAGGAATACAGTAGGATCAAAAATGAGCATAATAATCATGGAAATAATATAAATGAACAAAAATTAACACCATAATCTGAAAAAATGTTAAACATCAGCAAAATAACCAAGAAAATATTAAAAATAAAAACAAAAGAAAAATTATCAAAAATAGACATAAATGTAATTTAAATATGAACACAATGATCAGGAAAATGATCAAAAATGAACAAAGTAATCTGAAAATATATTAAAATGAACAAAATAACCACAAAAATGGTCCAAAATGAAAAAAAGAAAGAAGTATGATCAATCTAATCAAGTCAGTGAGCCAAAATAAAAAAAACAACCCAAAAAAATCAATGAAATGAATGACAATGAGAAAAGGAGCACAAGAAAACAATTAAAAATGAAACCAAATGTAAACACAATAATTAGGAAAATTAACATAATAATGAGTGAAAGTGACAAAAATGAACAAACAAATAAGCGACAGTTTAAAAAGGCTCATTTTGGATCCTGATCCCTAAATTTGGGAAACACTGTGAAAAGGAATGTGAAACACAAGTCCTCATGGGGACAGAAATACAAACATATATGTGATGCATTTGGTCCCGGTCCCCCCCGGGTAGTGGGGTCTGCTGCCTGTCAGGGTGAGTGGCCTTATCTTCCCCAAACATTTACTTAACCCTTTGTCTTACAGGGCCCAAGACAATGAGACAGGCATGAGGGATCCCAGCATGAGCACACACACACACACACACACACACACACACACACACACACAACTTGTTTTTTGATACCTAACCTTTCTGATTACACAAGCTGCCTTGCACACGTTCTGCTCATAATTCATCCATATAGTCATCAATACCAATCAATCATCACAGCTAAAGGTAAATCAACTCTTCACTTACCCTAATATACACAACCACTTACCCACATAACAGAGACAATGGAAACAAGGGATTGCACAATGTTTTTTCAAAAATTAAAATGACATGAATTTCTCTTCCTAAACATAGATGCAGAGGTCATGGAGCTGTTACGTCATTAAACTACAGACTGTATATATTAGTGACATAGTGACTTCAACATCCCCCACTGGTTTCTGAATGGCCATTTTAAATCAGGTTGTCACTTCCTGGATAACATTTCGGAGCCAAAAACAGAATGTAGACATTTTTGGATGAATGGCAGCAGAGCTACAGGAGCATAGTATGTCAGGAGTCTTATGGGTAAGCTAATGCTAACTGCTAGTTCAGTGTAACTCTTTGGGAATCGGGGAATCCCACTGCCTCAGCGTCCAACAGAGGTATTACAACTTTAAATTACTTCTGCATCGGCTTCACTGAACAGCCCGGGTCATTGCCCACTGGTTCTAACCCTAGCCACTAAAGGCCGGCATACACTGTGTGAATTAAGGCCTGATTTGATCTGATTGATCTTATTGACAGCGGTGCATGTCTCGCATATAAATTTGGGCAGAGATTGTGCCTCATACCCACTGCTGTTTTATGAGCGTCCTGAATGGTTGCAGCCTAAAATCATGCACCCAATCGGTTTTAAATAGGTTTGATTTCTGTCTGAATGCTGTGTCAGAATTCCTCCTTGTGCCTGTCCAAAGAGGAGCAACAGGAGAAAAAATAGAGGGCACCCAGAGTATGCATACCTCCGCCAAGGCTGTTCTTCACCTAACTGTTATTTTTTGACCAGCCAATGAGGTTATGTGATCATGTTGTGACTTTGTCCGTCTGATGGCAGGATTATCCAAAAACTATTGGACAGATTTTGATGCATGGCTCTATCTTGCAATGTTAAAGAACAATAAAAATTGACCCAGAATTTGATGGGTTCATTCTTGGCCCAAGGGTTACCTCTGGTGAAAATTTCATCAAAGTCTGTCCAGCAGTTTTTGGGGAACCCTGCTAACAAACAGACAAATGGACAAACAAACAGAAAACCAACATGATCACATAACCTCGTTGGTGGAGGTAAAATGTAGTTGAAACATGGTGATGAATCGTGTCCAAGATGTTTGCACACACCGGCACGTCGACGCCTCTGTTTTGAAGAGGTAGAGCACAAATAATTGCACAGATAGCAAGAGCACAGGGTTTCTCTTTGGTCATCACTCTTGAAATAAGAGTCTCTTCTTCTTATCCCTACAGCACAATTCTTGTCCATCCCAATGAGGCCAGTGCTTTTAATTATCTCAGAATTTTTAAAACAGCACAAACATTGCTCAATCTGCTGCTGGAGTCAGAGCTTCAAACATCTGCTTGATCACTGTACGACATTATTTGGCATCATTAGGCTGTTCCTTTGATTGCCTCGTCTGTCTCCTGTTCTGGCTGAGCTGGCTGCAACTATTTATGCCTCCTTCCCTCTCATTTGAGCCTCCTTTCTGTGCTGTTGTAAAGACAAGCATCTGTACGTTTAGCTGATGGAGGAGAAGAATGCAGCCACCTGCCTTTGTCTTTGTGTTGACAGAGGAGTGATGGATGTGCAGTTGCTTTCATACACATTTAACTTTACACATAATTCACACTGAACATGTATAAAGATTGTTTTTTTTCCAGGAGTTGAAGTGCTTGTGTAGATGCTGAGGCTCAGAAAACTTTGTTTTCTTCATTTTATGGTCCTTCACTAAAACGACCAAACAAGGGGGCCTATAAGAGGGGTCAGCAACCTCTGCAATATGAAGAGGGATTTTTGGCCACAAACAAAAGTAACTAAATGAATAAGATAATCTGTCTAGAGCTACAAAGATATTCATGCCCCTTACGTACCACACAGCATATAATGTGCATTTTAATGTTCTTCAAGCTAAAAACTTAGCTTTAACTTGGCTCACCCATTTATATATTATTTATTTATTTAAAAAAATGTTCTAATTATGTTTTTATTTCTTCCTAAATTTTGTTCATTTTGATTTGATATTGTAAAAACTGCTACCAAGAATTTAATGATGATTTGATTTGCTGCCTTAGTATTAGAGATCACCAAGTACAAATACCACAAATACCTCATTGTGTAATTCTGAGGCCTTTTTCATTTTTTGCGTGCACTTAATACAACTTGCATCTGGTTGCAAGCACCACACAGACAGGTTACAGTTTCATGACGTTTAGAAATAAAACTACAACCCCAATTCCAAAAATGTTGGTATGCTGTTTAAAATGTAAATAAATACCAAATTTAATGGTCTGCAAATCTTATGAAGTCATATTTTATTTCCAATAGAACATAAACAACATATCAGATGTTAAAACTGATTATGTTATTTGTATTTATTTTAAATTTGACAGTAGCAAGAAATGTAAAAAAAAAAAAAAAAAAAATCACTGTGTGGGCTCAGGGGCACTTCCAGAAATCACTGTCTGTGAACACAAATACAAGTTGAACTTGTATCATGTAAAGAAGAAGTCATTATGTGAACATGATCCCGAAGCGCTGCTGTCTTCTCTGGGACAAAGCTCTTTTAAAATAGTCTGAGGCAAAATGGAAAACTGTTCTGTGGTCAGATGAATGCCTCAGACCTCATTCATCTGTCCATACAACACTTTTCCATTTTGCCTGAGCCCATGAAATGATTTCCAGGTATGATTCGAGAGAATTATGTCTGTTTTTAATGCAGTTCAACCTGAGCAGCCAAAGACCACGTTTGAGCATCCAGTTTTGACCTTTTACCTTCCTCCTGATTCTCTGAATTGTTGATGATATTGTACACTGTAGAAGGTGGGCTCTTCAAAGTCTTCACAATTTTACATTGAAGAACATTTTTCTGAAATTGTGCCATAATTTTTACATTGTTTTACATCTGCCCATTGTTATATCTGAGAGACTCTGCCTCTCTAAAATGCTCCTTTTATACCCAGTCATGTTACTGACCTGTTACCAGTTCACCTTATTAGTGTCAAATGCTCATACAGTTGTTTTTGATGTATGTCACTTTTCTAGTGTTTGTTGTTCCAACTTTTATGAGATTTGTTGCTGCCATCAGTTTCAAAAGGAGCTAATATTTTCATGAAATGGTAAAATGTCTCAGTTTCAACATCTGTTGTTTAGTCTCTACTGGGAATAAAATATGGGTTCAGGAGATTCACAATTATTACTGTTTTATTTACATGGGTTATTTTTGCATTTTATTTACATCCCAGCTTTTTTGGTATTGGGGTTGTACTTACTGAGGATTTTACCCCAAACAAGAAGTTGTATGCCTAAATTATGCCAACATTGAACTAAGTGCATGCAATAACAGGTCATATTAACTGTATGGAAAAATGAAAAGACAGGTGTATTGAATGGTGAGGTACCTTTTGGTCCCAAATGGAAGAAGATCACATGGCCAAGAGTACAAGAAAAAAACAGCATTATAGACTTCCCACTCTGCATTTATTCCTCCATATACTCAAACCAATCATCAAATCTGATTTTTAACAGCTCCGAACAGCACATGGACTCGGACCAAATCAAACTGTCTCTCTGCTGACTTGAGTAACGCAGAGGCTCAACTTGGCTAAACCCTGTGCAGCCAGTCAGTCTTTGGTCTGCACATTCTTTCCCTGGTGAAAATCAATGAAATAAATAGGGTGCATCTCAGCACAGGAAACAGAGGGGAGGCTGCACTGCGGGTTATCCAGAGTGCACATTCAGAAGCTCAGACAGAAACAGATGAGCCACAAAGACTGATGAAGGTGGAGACAGAGAAGAGAGAGGGAGAGAGAGGGATGGAGGCAAAAAAGGCAGCTGACAAAGGGTGTAGGTTAGTGAGGGAGATGAGGATAAAAGATGAAGGTGAAAGGAATGAATAAAGAAAGCAGGGAATGAACTTAAAGCGGCCAAAAGGGAGGCTGAGTTAGTCCACTAAATGTACAGTTGAGGATTGTGAAAAATGAAGATCAAAAAGCAGAGGAAACCAGCTCTAAAGTCTAGAAATACATTTTAAGAAGGAGACATCACACTAATCACACGATGAAACCATCAACTCAGCATATGTATTGTACAGAGCACATGTGCACATTTGGTGATGGAGAATTTGTCCACCTCAATATGAGTAAAATGTGCATTTGTCCACCCTAGTAAAACAGTTTAAATTCTGTATTTCTACCACTGGTTTGTTAATACAGTTGAAGTGTAAGAGCATCCTTCATAAATAATGATGTTTTTATTCTATTTTGAATTATGTTCTTCAGTTTTTGCAAAACACTATTTGGTTCATTTTTATAAATTTTGTGGATTGCTATCTTCATTTTTGTTCATGTCTTTGATTATTTGCTAAATTTCTCTTGGTTTTGTAGATTATTTTATCCATTATTGTTCATTTTATTGCTTACTTTGTAAATTTTTGTTTCCAGTGTGTTGATTTTGTTGATTACTTTGTTCATTTGTGTTAATTTTGTCCATTTTTTTGTTTAAATTTGTTAATTTCATTGTTTATTTAGCTATTTTTTTTCCTTTTGTTGATTGTTTTGTTCTTCTATATTGGTATTCCTGATTATTTTGTTCAGTTTTGCTCAGTCTCTTTTTTTATTTCATTAATTTTTGATCTTTTTGTGTATTTGTTCATTTTCTCATCATTTTGTTAACTTTTTGTTAATTTAGGTTCATTTTCTTCATTGATTTATGCAAATTTGTTTATTTAGGTATTTATTTTGGTCATTTTTGTTCATTTTTTCAATGTTTTGAACATTTTTTGTCATTTTTCACATTATTTCATTCAGTTTTGGGAATTTCACTGCTTATTTTGCCTGTTTTTGTTCTTTTTGTTAATTTTCTTTATTTTGTAGTTCATTTTTGCTCATGCTTTTGCATTTTTTTTGTCCATTTACGTTGAATTTCTTCATTATTTTTTCAGTTTTATCTAATTTTGGTGCTTATTTTGCAGAAGTTTGATTATTTTGCAGATTAATTTGTTGTTTTCATGTTCATTTTGTAAATAGTTTTTTTTCCTTGTGTTCTCTCCTTGATTATTTTGTAATTGGTATATTGATTTGTTTATTTTTCTGCCATTTCTGGACATTTTCTTGGTTATTTTTTCAGTTTCAGATCATGTTTGGTTATTTCATGGATAGTTTTGTTCACTTTCTTCATTATGTGGTCCATTTTGTGAATTGATTCATCCATTTTTGTTGGCACTCTTAATCATTTTGTTAATTTCTTATTTGTTTATGATCATCATGTGTTCAGGTTAGCTTATTGAGGTGATTATTTTGCTCAATTTTGTTAATTTTTATCATTACTTTGAATTTTTTTTTTCATTTTAACATTTCATTCAATTTTTGTTCCATTTTCTTCATTTTCTTCATTGTTTCACTCAATGTTGCTCATTCATTTGACTTATTTTGTGCATATGTTAACTGTTTTATTATTTTCTTGATTTTTCTAACTTTTGTGGTATTATTTTATTGATTATTTTGTGTCTTGCCTGCTCATTTAGTGAATTGGTAGGTTCAAATGTATGCATTTGCTTCATTGTTTTGTGGGTTGTTTTGTTCATTTACCTATAGATTTTTCAGATTATTTTTCTGTCATTTCTGTTCATTTCCTTCATAATTTTATTCATTTTGTGGATTGTTTTGTTACTTTTCCTTCATGTTGCTAATTATTTTAGTTTGTTTTTGTTATTTCTGTTTGTATCATTGACTGTTTTGTTCTTTTTTGCATCCCTTTATTACTTTGCACAGAAAAGGGGACAAATTAAAGCATTAACATTTCACCAGAAAAAACGGTGTGAAGTGTTCAGGGCTCAGTATGTCTAGGAAAATCCAGCGATGCCTGGCTATAATATACAGTATATATTAATGTCCATCTCAATATTCAAACCAAAGTTACAGGCTCTCTGCAGAGAATCATCCAAGCCTACAGTGAAGAAAACTAAAGAGAAGGGAGGGGGAGAAAAACAGAGGGGCAGGAGGGAGAGATAATGGAGAAGGATGAGAGAGAGCTCCACATGCAGAGGTTTACGATGGCTATAATGATCATTATTTAGTACAGCGCTTAGGTGCAGGGGCAGCGGCAGCAGGGATGACTTCACCAACTGCAGCTTCATCACAAGATCAAACACAATGCCTGTCGGGGCCGCTGGCAACGCGCTGCACACTGCACAGCTCTACTGATGGATCTTCAAAGTGTAAGCAGAGCACTGAATAGACTTAGGGGAATGCCAGGGGTTTGTGTATTCTAGAGGAGACGGAGAAGAAAGATACTTTCAGGAGGAAGAGTAAAGACGGTCAGAGATTTTTAACTTGCAGCCATTGCTAAGAAAATACTTATAATTCATACCTATTATGAATTTAATTGTGGGTCAAATGGCTGTTCAGATGACAAACAAGCCAAAATAAGGAGTTATACTTTGGCTTATTTTCAAAATGTCAAAATGTTTCAGCTGCCACAAATGGTCTTGGCAGTAAAGCTTCCTCCTCTTAATATCAGTCTCACACAAGTACAGCAGTGCCTCGGATACCGACGATAATCCATTCCAGCGTCGCGGCCTATATCCGAATCAGTTGTTATCCGAAGTGACTTTTTCCATAGGAATACACTAAAACCAATTAATCCGTTCTGGACCCACGACAAACTCCCATATAAATTTCAATTCAATTCTATTCTATTTGTATAGCTCCAATCATAATCACTGATCATCTCTAGGCGCTTCACAATTTGAGGCTGAGACCTCATGACTATACAGATGATCATTTGCATTCACAACTATGGCAT
>JAQQAE010021730.1:0-10399 GCA_029823295.1 Pseudamia nigra | reverse complement strand
ATGAGGTCTCGGCCTCGAATTGTGAAGCGCCTAGAGATAATCGGCGATTATGATTGGCGCTATACAAATCAAGATTGAATTGAATTGAACGTAGCCCCCGACAACATAGCTCCTAGGATCACTGTGACACACAAACCCCTCCACCACAATAAGGTGGCAGCTCATGGAGGAGGGCTGTTTGTTTGTAAAGTCTGTAAATATGAGGTCACTGACTTAATAGTTCAAGGTGTGATTTTTTTTTTTTTTTTTTTACAGACTGAATGTAGACTTTGTGACTTCTGGAGTTTTACTTTTCAAACCAGTCTATGTACTAATGTGTGGAGAAACACCAAACTCTGATGTAAGAGGAGAAAATAGTGCCCAGGTTCAACACTTTGTGAGCATTTTTGTGCCTGAATACGGTGTCATTTCCTCTAAATCTTTTGTGAACATTTGCAAAAAAGAAAGGAGCAGAGCGTCTTCGAATTTCGTTTCAGAACGTCAAATTTCTGTTGCAGTTAACAGGTGCATTCCAATCTTTGTGGATCTGGCCCTGTGAAACTAAGCTAACAATGTGGTATAATTTCAGATATTCCAGGCACTTGGAGACTTATAATTGTATCTCAATAGTGCACACCTCCACTGTGGCCCCACAGGTCTCCATTATGTTTAAGATAAACTGATAAACCACTGTGTCAGACTTTGTGTAGGCTGTAAACCTTGCAAATCCTTCTCCAACTATAGGTTTTAACCACTAGTTTTCCAGGATTTGTAAAATCCCAGAAAAATACCTTATGGTTTTGTGCAGTGGTGATGTATAGGTTGCAGAGATTGTTGCTGCTGAAAGCATGTGTGAAAAACATGTTCAAAAACAACCATCTTCTGAGTATGGAAAATTGAAATAGGAAACACCTCAGAGCATTTTTTAATAAGTTACCTTTAGAAATGATTTAGCTCAGCAGATGATGAGGTAACACTTTTGGAGTCTCCTGCTGAGAAACAAATAGCAATTGTCATTGTTTATGCCCCGTCAGCATGTTTGATAAATAGGACAGAACCGCCTGGGGGGTCAAACCTCCCAGGTGGTTGAGTCTTTTTGTCATTATTAATATCAACAACTACTCAGTGGGACAAGTTGAACTGAACTGAAGAAGGGGATAAAAAGTTTTGCTGCACATTAAAACCTGCTTTAAACTGACACAACAAAAAAAGATCCATGGGGCTGGCTGATATGTGAACCATATCATAATGTACTGGATGAAAGAATCTCACTGCCTCCAACACCAATTTATAATTCCATGTTTTAATATAAGGCATTTTTGGCTGGCTTTCCAATTTCAGCTTTGTGCTATATAATAAAATGAGCCAGAGGCTTAACAGCATAGTTTCAAACTGGTTCCTATTGATATTATGATCCAAGTTATATCACAAGAAGTTGCATAAAACAAAAATGTAGGCATAAAGACAAAATGTGGTTTTGACCCTAGAAAATCCAATAATGAGGTTCATTTAATGCATTTTTATTGTTATATTACAAAATAAAGAACTGCAGAAAGGAGTGAAGCCTTTACAGATAAAACAGAATTAGCAAAAGCAACACCACTGATTTATTTCAAAACCTACACATTTTTTATATGTTATAATGAGGGTATAAAATGTCTTGCCACATGATGATCCCACAGCTACAAGGTCTTTATTCACCTAATAATATCTTGGGCTTGCCTGGCCTCTGCTCCAGTGCCTTCCTCCTCAAGGGAATTTCACAGCAGCTCATGCCCTGACTGTAATGAGGTAGTAACGGTGTCTGAAAAAGAGAATACCATGAACCTGTGGAGTTGGCCTGATGGAACACCTGAAAAGATCCTCGCCAGCATGCAGAGAAACAGGTTGTTAACTGATTGAGCAAACACTACGTTTTTGTCACATGTGATAGATGCCTACTTGCTCACATGGGGAGAAACAAAAAATGTTGAATTCTCACATAGAATTATGATAACCTTGCCACCTTCTACTGTCTTGCACATGTTTAAAAATCTGAATTATTTGTGTGCAGAGTGACATACAGAAAACCCCACCATACGACTGCTAATGTATATCTCAGTTGTATCTGGAATAAATTTGCTAACTTTATCAAGTATAATATTATGTCTTTTATGAGCCAAATAGTAGAGCCATCCAAGTGATGTTTTAGTATCATCAAATTTAAATCAGAAAACACAGTTTCACTGTTATTCTTTCACACAGAGTTGTAATCCAATTCTCTAAACAGCTCCCTTGGACATCATCTTCTCACCCCTGTGATTCAACCAAATGACTGCGTGATGGGTGAGCACAGTGAGATGACACTTCACTGCAAGGATCTGGGTTTCAGGGCTTAACTGGTATTAATATTACATTGTAGCAACTGTGTTTCTATCATCTGTAGAAAACAAATATTTAAGGCATTGCAAATTTAAGGGATTCAATCCAGTTTTATCAGTTTATTATGTAATGCTTCTCTCACATTTGTTTTTGGTTTGTTTGTCTAGCAATGGAGTTAACAAACTGCAATTTTGTATTCTCATCTTAAACATGCCAGAAAGTTCAAAAAAGCATCTTGTATTTCACAAGTCTTGCAAACTCTCAATTGCAAAATTTGTTTTCAACTAGGCCCAGTATGATGTTATAATATGCTGGCCTTCCTTGGGTGTTTAAGGGCAAGGCTAGCATTAGCCTCCAGAGGAATGTAAACAGCCATGCAGAGGTGGCTAAGAGCAAGGCTAGTGTTACCCTCCAGAAGTAAAGTAGACAATCATGCAGAGGTGGCTAAGAGCAAGGCTAGAGGAATGTGAACAGGTACAACAGCCAACACAGCAGGTGATCAAGTTAAATGAAACAATTACAGACTGCTTCGAGTTATGATGAGTACAAAGCTAATCTAGAGGTACCCAAGATTAAAACTGTTGCTGCAAATGGGCACTTTAAAATTATGATTGATTGTCTTTTCTCTTTACTGAAGTGACTGTTTATTACACTAATATGGTTTTGTACAGTGTGATGGTCTACAGCACATTATGAGGCAAAAAATGGCACAAATTATCTCTTGATATTTATCTCTGTGAATTGAAAATGGTTCCACACTAATAGCTTGTGAATCTGATCAGAAAATGTTGAGAGTACAAAATTGTGATCAAAGCTGAATAAAACAGAATAAAATAGAATAATAGTTGACATGAAATATTTTATTATTAAGATGTCTTCCATCTTCACAGCCTTTAGTCTGCCATCAGCTGTGGTGTTGAACAGTCTGATGGATCTCCAGTAATGTTCAGTCCTGCAGCATAGTGATGCTCGTCGTCCACTGCAGCTGCTCTCTTGGGGCAGAATGAGGAGCGGCTACTACTAAATGTGACTACTTTGGATAACTTCAATTATAGAACGTGTTCTCAATTGTTTAACACTGTGTTTTTTCACTGTTTGGATGTCTTCAGTGATGATGTACAATAAAATAAATAAGGTCTGAAGAAGGTGTGTCCAAACTTTGGACCAATAGTGTACATAGAAAATGACCCTGACAAAGTGCTGTTTGTCAAAACACAATGCTGTGTGATAGTATGTGACAAATTACAAGTGAGAATGTGTTGATTTGATTGACTTTTCATAATGGCCATTTATGTATGTGCTACTTACTCTTTTGTGGTACACTGAAGAAGCATTGATTTCAACGCATACACTCCTATCTTTTGTGCTGAGAACTATCGAACACTGATGAATCCACTCTGCATTTGTATTTTTCTAAATTTTTTTCTCTTGTTGGTTAGATGCTAGTGAACTGTATATTTCTAGCTCTGAGAGCTGCTGCTTTCTCCCACTAAAACTCAGTATGGAGGTGGAGGCAAGAAAAAGTAGTGACTCACAGCAAAAAAAAAAAAAAAAAATCAATACTTTTAAAAACTAGATTCCAAAAGGATCAGATAAGATTCTTCTTCATAGCAGTCAAAGTCGAGAAATCCTCACTATTGGTCTCACTCTTTCAATTAATTCTTAAGAATGCATTCTGTCATAAGGTCAAAGGTCAAGTCGGTATCAACATTGTGGGAAGAAATATGCTCACAATAACAAAATGAACAAAACATCCAGTGCAGCTCTCCATTTATTTTGTTTTACATATGCATGTATGTGCTGCATCAGTGTATGTAGAAATACAGTCTGAGCACAAGTACCTTACTTTGCAGTATAGATGCCTTTTTCATTTTTCACTTGCAGTTAATATGATCTGGAACACAAGGTTGATTAAGTTTAAGCTTAGAACTGCTCGGGTAATGTTGGGGAAGAAGGCCCTGGGGAAGAGATGAACAGAAATCCCACTAAAAATCAAACTGGAAAAGCACGAAGCTGGACTCAAACCTGGTGTCCTGGAGAGAGAATTTTGTTCTGTCAGAACGACTTACCCCTCCTACCCCTTTTTTGTGTGTCCCTCTTACCCCTTTAAACAGCAAAGTCACAAAATTGCAACTACTGTAGTAACAAAACTGAAAGAAACGCACCATAGGTCCACACACAGTACCAAATCTTGTTACTACATTCCACTACCACATAGCGGACACATGTTGCTTCATTCCTAACACTATTCCAGAAGGTGTGCCTATACAAATTATGCTGGGAAACTGAGTTTGAAAGGTACTTATTTTCAGCTACCAAACAATTCACGCAGTGAGGTTGATACAAAAGACAAGGCGAAATGACAGGCTGTGATTCCCAGTCACAATCACAGGTGCTCATTGTGCTGCACTATATGGATGTTCGAATGGTCATTATAAGCTACAATGCTGGAAAGAACGACAAAATTACACCACAATGTGTAGTATTAGCCAGCAGTGTATATGTACACTGATCTTGTGTTCTCTAAGCAAGTAGTTCGTAAAATAAAACTTTATTATACCTAATTGAATCTTGTTCTTGTTCCTGAATTACATATGGCTTGTATATATTGCCACCATTGACGTAAATGTTGAGACATCAGTCTACGTTGCAGTTATACCGATGAGGGATATAAAATATTAGTAGTCCTGAATTTTCCTATATATATCATGTTGACATTAAACTGTATTTGTTTTGGCTGCTGTTAATAACTGAGCAACTCCAGCTACACAAGTGTCAAATTTTATAAATCTATACTTTTAAAAAAGATTAAAAGTGTTCCAACATTGTTAAGGGAGATTTAACTGTAAAACAAAAGTATAAGTTTGATAATGCTACAACTCACCTTCCATAACTATGACAAAGATGACTGAGAAGGACTTTGGGCTGAGTAGATATTCCACAATATCTGCTGACATACGCAGTGGAAAGTAATAATTCTGCTGCAGCCAGTAATAAAAAAGAAATAATTCCTGTATTTTCATCAGTCCATTCATCTGTGAAATTGTAGATGTCAGGAATTTCTGTGCAATTCAATTTCAGAATAGATCTGTAGTCCTGTTTGACTACTTACTCTTCCTCCTTAGTCAAAACACTGTATTGTTACCACATTTACACGGACATTCAGTTCTTTTTTTTGTTTTGCTCTGTGATCAGTAGTGGTCTTCGATGTTATAGACAGTTCACATCGACTATAAAATTGTCTGAAATCATTAAGTTTTCAAAGTTTAAACTGACTATTACCACACGTATTGCTATTGGCCTCCACTATTTTAAATTCAGAAGGATTGCCAAAATCCCACAATGCACCGGCGGACTGAGATGTGCAACTTGCTTATTGAATGACACAGAGCAAATTACTGAAAAAGCATGCACAATGTTGAGACATTCACTGTTGAATGAAGTAGTTTGTCAGTTACTTCCTGACTCTGATTCTGACGGGGAATATTTGCCTTCTGAGGATTACAATCCGTCATCTAGTGAGAGTGAAAGTGTACACGAAGCAGTACATGTTGGAGATCGCAATTCAAAGGCTTTTCCTAACCCAGGTTGGAGTGATATAAATCAGGGAATATGCAGACATGGTGGAGGCAGCAGTTGTGGAAAACGTAGCATAGTAAAAAGTGATGGAAGCAGCAGCGGTGTCAGAATAGATAGGCTCACCAGTTTTAGACAGTGCACAACTAAAACCAAAGTTCAAATTCCGGGAGTGGTATAATTTTCAGGTTCATATATTTTGAGGATAAAATGAAAAAAAATCTTCTATGTATCTATATTTATAGTTCATTTTTAGTTTAAATTACATAATCCAATATGGCTGCCACTCTGTGACATCACAATATGCAAGTTAGATGAGTAAATTTACTCCCATCATAAACACTGGATCATTTTCAATATTTTCTTCATTTATAGAATGCCTATATCTCTAGCCACTTCCAAGCTGCAGTCTTTTGAAATATTTATGTCAAAAATGAATATTTTCTGAAAAAAACTTCTGCACTTAAGGGGTTAAAGTATCACCTTCTCAAAATGCCTTACACATACTACCTGCATATGAAAAACACTGCCAACATCCTAGCACCCCAGACCATCAGATAATAATGTAATAGTTTGGATACAGAAAGCAGTTCTTGAAGTGGAAAAATATGTGTTGAAACTTCCCCTCTTTCATATTTTGTCTGAACACAGAACACAATATGGCTCTGCCTGCTTTGACTGGGCACTGACTGTGGCTCACCCACCAAAATCTGTGGCGCACAGCTGGCGCAAAAGTTCTCTACCTTCACAGTACATTACTGGACTGATATTATTGCTAGAATGTTTGTCATCGCTTACTTTCTGTTTGTGTTTGGAATTGTAATAATACCGTATTTTCTGCTCCATAAGGCACACCACATTATAAGGCGCATAATCAAAAAATGATCAATTTATGATCTTTTTCCATACATAAGGCGCAACGGATTATAAGGCGCATTAAGCGATGCAAACATTACATATGTCAGACTCTATTCAACTCATTCACAATACCGTAACTCAACATTGTTCAGTTATAACACATAAAATACAAAACAATATGGTGCACTCACTTTTTGGGCTCGTTCCTCTCCCGCGGGTCCATCGGGTTCTTCCTCTTCGGTGTCTTTGTTTGGCAGTTCGGCGGTTTTGGCATCCGGCAGGACTGGATCCCTCTCATCATTGTCTGGGTCAGTCACCTTGCTGTTGCTTAGCTGTTCGGTAGTGGTTCCAGCCTTCGTGGGCGCTAGGACTGCGCTTGGGGCAGGTGCCGGCATGGCTTTCCTGGCATTTCCTCCGTGTCTTGGTGAGTGTGTGTTGGCCTTCTGTCGTCTGGTGCTCCTGTGTGGCTCGCGGTTTGGCTTTGTTCGGCCTGTTGACGCTGGTGTCTGGTGGTTGGAGTTCTTTGGTTAATCCGCCCCGAGTGGAGGTGTGCTTCGGGTTGTCTCTCTGCCTTTGTTTGGTGAGTGTGAAATCCGCTTCATAAGCATGTCTCTGTGAGCTTATCTCTTTGTCGCTTCCTACCGGTATCACTCCGCGACTGATACGGTAGTACGTGTCGTATACAGATACGTGACACGTATACGGATACGTGACACGTATACGTGACACGTATACGGATACGTGACACGTATATGTGACACCTGCGGCACAGTACGGATACATGACACATACAACACAGTACATATCACTCCGCAAGGCTCCAGATTACCGTAAGGTTCCTACAAGTGGTGTGGTGGTTGTACCATACTAAAACATTGTGACAGATTTTTGAGCACCATGTACCACATACGGTAAAATCAGTTCGAGGTCAGTAAGCACAAATCAGAATAAATACATAGGCACTCCACAGCTTTAGGCGCACTGATGATTTTTGAGAAAAATAAAAGGATTTTAACTGTGTCTTATCATGTGGAAAATATGGTACTTGCATATGTTTTTTAAATAAATGTACCTGTAGATGAATACCTAAATGATCACACAGAGACCTATGTGGTGCTGAATGGAAAGCAGCCAGCACCGTGAGCATCCATTGTGAGACTGTTGAGATTTATGGAAGTGGATATATTTCCATATAATAAATCAATTTGTATCCACATAATACTGTCTGTGTAGTATCTTTCCCTAAATGAAATGGACATGGTAACAGATGGGTCAGCAGACAAATCGCAGAGGTTCAGGCTCAGGGTCTGAGCTTTCCTGTTCAACCCAGTCCTCATCACGAAAGTCTGAGACCTTTCCTCCACCAGAGGAAAAAGCCTCTTCCTCATTGTAGATTTTTTAAAACAATTTCTGTATCCATACTCATTTGTTTTGCTAGCTTACTAAATCCGGTGCATTAAATTGCGATTCCTCTCCCTCTTCGTTCTCTTTCTCTCTCCAAGATCAAACAAATAAAGAAAATGAAAAAATGCATAGACCCACGAATATTGAAACACTGTAATCACCAAACATTGCCACAATTCCTTATATGGCTATAGTTGTGACCAGCTGTGGTCTAAATATCCAATTTCCTCTGATCTTTGGACTGAGAGATCTGTAGATTTTGTGGTAACAAAGTTACTCACATAATCAAACCCCAAACGGTCCACCAGACCACTGTGGCAGTTCTTGTCTGACGTTGTTATGCGATATGTTTTTTTCTAGTTAGATTTGACCAATCAGAATCCTTGATATATCGTTGGAAAGCTCAGAACCTATGCAAAGTGATGACGTTGGACACATCAACGGTGTGTTCGATTTTCTCCAATTAGGTGTGGAAAAAAACGGAAGCACACACTGTGACACGTGTTCCTGTCTCTGTACAGTTTCTGTATGGATGCCATTATGCGTTGCATAATCTGGAATGTTGAGTGATTTTATAGTTGGTGGAATGATAAATGGTTTAACATAATATGGAGTTTTATTCACATTGGACAACTTTTAATGAGTAGTTTTCCTTCTGTCAAATGGACTGGAAATTTGCCAGTCGACACGCCTTGGATACCATGACCTGAATGACTGAGAATCTTTACAGACAACTTTTAATGAGAAACATCAAAGATGTAAGATGAACTTTGTTTTCATTGCTGGGTTTTGTTGCTGTGATTTTTCTGTGTAGTTTGTTTGCTGTGCTGTTTTGAAAGTTATACACAAGTTATATACCACTGGATTCAACTCGCCGTGAGCGTTCATTGAGTGCGTTACAATATCGACTTACATTTGGTTTATGAAGCATAGTATGAGAAAAAGCAAAGATTTGGCGGAGTTATTATCTTTGGACTCTTTGTACACAATGGTTTGTTGTGTGGGCTGTGGTTTATTGATCTGAAACAGGTTTAGATACATTTTTAGTTGAGATTCTGACGATTATGGAATTGTATAGGATGTGTGGTTTTATTCATTGATTAGTAGGCAGGAGCCATGAGTACTGGTAAAATAAGACTTTGCCCCCAGATATGGGGGCAACCGGGTGGAAGGAGTTCCTATTGCATATACAGTTTCATTTTGATCCCCGAATTGATTATAAACCTCTTATCAGTTACACATCAATGAATCCAACTGTCAATGTCTTTATTTACAGTCTTGCTTTCAGATATTTGATCATTTGAAAACCCATGAAACAATGAAATTTAAATATATATTCAAGTCCTGAGTCAACAAGCAAAACTGTGACTTTTAAATGATCAACTTAGCAAAGAACAAAGACTCAAATCCCCCTTTGCCTGTGTTTTTGTTTTTAACAGTACCGGACATTTTTTAACACAAGCCCCAGAGCCAATGGTGCATGACTGAACAAGCAACACTCCAATCAGCAATTCAAAATAGCCAGTATTAAACAAATCTATTCAGTGCACGAATAATATTCACTGGGAAATGAGCTGAGCCTCACACTTCACATGGCACAGTTCAATGTTTGTCTTCTGAGACAATAAAACAGTTAGTATCTCATTTTTTTTCAAAAGCTCCTTCAGAAATCCGTTTATGTAGTATTTTATAAACTTTGCAATGGCTGTGTAAGAGCCATTTACTGTATGTTTAGTTTTCTATGAGAATGCTCTATTAGGTGGCAGGATAGTTCACAGACAGGCAGTGCAGGTAAAAGGAGTACAAGTGTATCATGGGAGTCACACTTGTGGATGGGGTGACTTCACGGTCTTTACCGCTTAGTCAGAACCACTTTTTGTACATTTCCACCACTTTATATAGGTTTAAGCCAGCACAATAGCACTTTGTACATTGCACACTGTCTGTATCCATTATTGCAATAAATGGGAACGTCACCAAATGAAAGAAGGTAAGCTGGAAGTTTGTTTTTGCTAAAGTGCATTGAAAATGTCTCCCCCCTTACACAGTTGAATGACGAATTGGCAGTCGTCATTATAGGCTTAGCAATCAGGTTTATGAACATAGATTATAATTACTTGTTTCAGACTTCATAGCTGAGGCATGTACACTGCCTGGCCAAAAAAAAAGGTCACCACCTGGATTTAACTAAGCAAATAGGTACGAGCCTCCCATTGGATAA
>JAQQAE010021729.1:0-10399 GCA_029823295.1 Pseudamia nigra | reverse complement strand
ATTCTTGCGGGCCAATTAAAAATGGACCGCGGGCCGCAGTTGGCCCGCGGGCCGTAGTTTGGACACCCCTGCATTAAACGGACCAAAATCCGTTTCATGCTAGTCATCAATCATGGAAGAGCTGTGAAGAAGTCACATTTTTATTAATCCTCTTAAAATCTTCATAAAGTCTTTGTAATAAACTTGCCTGTAATTTATTTGACTATGTGTGTTCATATTCCTGCACCGCAGGCATGCGCACAGATGCAACCTCCGTCGTTCAACCCCGAGTGCTTTTATCAGCGTTGATCTCCGGGGTGATTTATGTACATTTAATTCTGCTGTGTAATAACCTGAATAACTCCTTTACACCCGGCGACTCCAGGAATGTGCATGTCCACTGGATGTTTGTTTAAACATGTTGAATGTGAGGCTACAGCTCCTTCATATCACGCCTCCGTTTAACAACTTGGAGTTTGGTTTTAACATCTGTTCACTGCTCGTCTCCACCAGGTTGGAATATACAACACACAGGCTAAAGGATGTTTCGCTCTCACTGACTCCTTCATGTTACCTGTTAAGGGTTTCACAGAGACATGCAAAAGGTCTGCTTTGGATAATTAGCAGTGAATTAAAATATCGCAGCACATCTAATTTGCGAGGGGATTCACTGCGCAAAAGGTAGGAGCAGAACAGGGCAGCATTAAAGTGGAGCGTTGCACAAGTCTAATGGGGAAGTTGGGGCCTGTTTATGTTCTGATGTTCCTGGTTGGCTTATTTATGGATGAGCAACATAAAAAACAGGACTTTCCTTTGAGCATGCTCCTAATATGTAGGCGAATCTTTGAAGTGCTGTGGAATGCAGAGAGTTTCATATCCTGTGACTAATGCAGCCTCCGTCCATATCTGCTCTGTATTGAGCATCGAACGCTTCTGGAAAGTTACGCTGCTGGACAAGTACCTCGTTGACATGCAAGTTTTTGTATAAAGTCAGATCCTAAAAGTTGGTCAGGTTTCTGTCCCAATCTTTCAGCAGAAATGACTTTCCATAATTGAGTAATATGGAAAAAAAAACAAAAACAATCTTTTGCAAGGTTTACATTCATCTAAAAATCTTTCACTATGCAAAAACAAATACCGACAACAACAGAGTAAACTGTTTGTTGATGAATCTTGTGGACTTTTTATTTAACTTTATCTGGGATCAGGACTAAACGCGTAACAATATGTGGGAGAAATCAAGCTTTAGTTTGACTCTATCAGTATCTGGAATTTTTGACACAAGAGAAACTCTTGGCAGAGGAAAAACAACAACGGGTCACATTAAAGGTAGAAAAAGTTGTGAAATTATTTATCTTGGTGTCAATTTTTTGCATCACAAAAGCCTGGCATTCGAACAGCGGTGTGTTGACTTTTGAGATCCACTGTACATTGTGAACAAACAAACAAATAAAACAGATAAGCAAACTAATTCTGACAAACATAACTTCCTTGGCAGAGATAACGAACAGGAACTGATCAATTAACAGAACCCGACGTCTCACCTTGATGGCGTAGTTAACCAGTGGGTCCTTGGCATAGGAAGCGGTGTAGTACACAGCGTCCCCCGCCTCACAGCAGGGTTTCCCAGCGGTCAGCCGAAAATGGGACCAGCTGTCGGTGCCAAATCTCAAGTGATCCTTCTGGCCAGCCATGAAACGGTCCTCGCATTTGGCAGCGAGCTTCCGTAGAGTGTCTGTGTGGAGACCGCGGATTCGCCCAACCACCTCATCCCAACTGTCCAAGCCCCTGTAAAGAGCTGGCCTCTGGGACTTTGAGCTGCTCGGAGCACTTCTACCCGTTGTCCGACCCCTTCCAGTCAGACACTCTGTGCTCGGGTAGCCCCTCCTCTCTCTGCCGGTTGTGGCGCTTGGTGCAGCAGCAGCCTGAGGAGCAAGGCTGGAGAGGCTGTTCACTGGGCGGCTCTTGCTGCTTGATGCGGCAACAGACGGTCTCTCCATGGAGTCGCCGCTCTCCTGGTCATGGGCTCTATGTGGCTCAGAGCTGAGAGAGGAACTCTGACTAGCCGTCTCCCAGGTGGAATCCAGATCATAGAGAGGGTTGGCCACACTCAGATTGGTGCCCCCAGGCTTGGCTTCGGCTCGAGGTCTTAGTAGGCCTTGGATGGGCTCTTTACCGGCCAGGCTAGGCTCTGTGCTTGAGCGAGGTACAGCCTTCTTGGGTAGTGGTGGTGGTGTGGCTTTAGGGGCTGGCTGCTCATTTAGGCCATCCAAGTCCATGGATGCTAGAGTGTCATTGGATGTTTTCATGTTCCGTGGCTGCTTCAGTGGAATCATGTTGGCTCTGGATTGGCCTGAGGGAAAAGGAAATAATTCATTACATGGATTTTAAATTAAATTCAACTGTATTTGTATAGTGGCAATCATGGTCCAAGACTCTCTCTAGGTGTGTCAAAATTCAAGGCCGAAACCTCAAGACTCTTTGGAGAGAAAACCCCAAGGTTCCTCTGAGAACAAGCCGAGGGTGACCGGGAAGGGGGGGGGCCTCCAGCAGAACCGACGGCTTTATAATCAATATGTGTAAAATGAGCTTTTAAATCATCACGAGCTGGAAGCTTTAGATGCAGTGAGTCAAAAATCGCTTTAAGTTCAGACGCTGCGTTACAGGATGCCCAGCGCAGAGGTCATCCACTCCCTGTCGGGACCAACGCTCCCTGTTCCCACCCGCTGCAGCGTGGGGGGGGCGCCCCTCCGGTGCCCAAACCACACGCCTTGAATCCCATGACCTGGACGACTGAGGAGCTTCACAGACGTGAGCCAATATTGTTCCTGGCTTCACATTAACAACTGTTCATCTTACCTTATCTTGGGGGGATATTTGTATAATGTGCATTTTACAAATAAAACACTTTAGATGATGTACAGCTCTTTTTGGTCATTGTTGGGTTAATTTCATTACCTTTATTATTGGTTCAGTTATGTTGATGTTGAAGATTTTGTTAATTTTGATGCATAGCCAAAATAAGTTAAAATCACTTACTCATTTTAAGTTCATTTTGTTGCTATTTTTCATCTATTTTGTTCATTTTGTTGCTTATTTTCATCATCTCTGTTAACTGTTCTTGGCATATGTTTTTACTTATTTTGTTGCTTTTTAAAACATTTTTTTTCTTGATCATTTTTGTTCACCGACTTCCATTATTTTGTTCTATTTTATGCACTTTCTTGAATATTTTTTGTTTTTCCTAATTTTTCTGCCTCTTTGGTTCATTTATGGGCATATTTCTTGTGTAGTTTGTCATTTTTGTTCATTTTCTTGAGTATTCTCTTTATTTTTACTAATTCTCTTAATTATTTTGTTAACTTTTTATTAATTTTCTTGATTATTTTGGTTAATTTTTACTCACTTGTGTGGTGGTTTCACTGAGGTTTTATGAGAGCAACTTGATCACATAAAAGGTCAACCATGTGGTCACGACGCCTGTTAAAGGGTGAAGAAGGCGAGAAACGGCCCAAATGACCAGACAACGTACACTGTCATTTGAAAACCGTTCCAGATGACGACCTTCCATGCTGGTTTCCTGCCTCTCATGAGGAAACGTGACTGACACAAAGTCGAGAGCTGTGAGGAGCAGAAGTGGCCCTGAGAGAATTCAAGTGAGAACGCAGGGCGGCCGGGCACGAGACGTCCCTCCAACCATCCAGCTGCCCGACTCCGTCTGCACTGAGGCTTAAAGAGGCAGCGTGAAGAGAACATTTGTCAGTGGCTTAAAGTGACCTTATTTCTGTGGGATGGCGGTGGGAGGGAACGGGAGGGCGAGCGGCTGCTCGAGTGTTGAGGATCACAGAAAATAACCGGTCAGAGACAAGTGTTGGATGAGATAAGAACAACAAGAGTTGCGAGAGGGGAATGTAATAGGTTTAAGTGAGAGAAGGTACAAGGTCGCAGAAAACCCAAGAGAGCAGCTTCACCAGGAAACACCACATTTTCTGAAAAATGAGGTGATTTAAAAAGTCTTTCAGACTTTGGCCTTCGATCAAGATGCAACCGAACGGGAGAAAATCAACGCTTAAACTTTTAAATGCAAAGTGGTCTGAGCAACTCCTCACTTGAGGTCAAAATTACTAGCCCCCCCAATGAACATTTGGTTCTTTTCAAACAAGTTCTTTTTGTCTTCTTTCACCATAGATTGTTTATTTTTTCACCTAGAAGGAGGATAAATCAGCTGATGTAACACATCGCAGGATGTCAGATGATGTTTTCTGAGGAACACTGCAGAAAACAGTTGGAACGTGTCACAGGGTGTGAGAACAGCGATGAACTTTGTCTGAACAAAAGAACAAAAAACAAGTTTGACCCTTTTCACAAACTTTCTAATTGTTCTCACTCCAGTTCTGGATACTTTGAAACGCTTTGATAACGTCGTATATACACTGTGTGTCCATCAGTAATCCTCCTTCTCAGATCTAAACTAATTTATTTTGCTTTTGGCATGATGATTTTACAAGTGAGGCCTCAAATCCTGAAGTGAATATTGGACTAATGTTCAGCTTTAACTTCAGTTCACACACCTCTATCCATTATGAAATACGCTATCCACTCGGCCCATTATTTCGTGACAGAGTGGTGGTACGCTTGAATAAAAAGGTCAGTTCTCCTGGGGGTTAATAATATTGACCGTGGACTTTTTTTGTTTTCCTAAAATAATTCAGTTTTTTTTTTTGCAAATACAATACTGTCTCTAAATGAAACTAACGTGCTTTGAAATGCTCTGTTACAAGAATCATGTGGGAGGGGGATGTTAGACCATCATCAAACGGCAAAGGAAGCCTAAAAAAAAGAGCAAGTCAGGATCAAGTAAATGAGTCTCGTTAATCCCCTCGAACGAATATATTTAATGTGCTCCTCTACCAATCTGCATTAATCCAATAAAGCCCCCCCCCCCCCCTTGGTCCAGTCCAGAGATCTTCTGTAGCTGTGACTTAAGGCATTACATAAGACTCACTCTGTGGTCAACTTCAAAATGAACATCAGTATTGTCTTTTGGGAGTAATTAAACTACAGCCACCTACATAGTGCAGATAAGTAATGATTAAACACCAGAGACCGGAAGCTGAAGAAACTAGTTTGAATAAAAAAGCTTGATTATTTCTGTTGTGTTTGTCTAAAGTTTGCCATTTTAAAAGTGTTTTACCTTGTCATAGGTTTATGGAATAAGAGAAAATGATTAAACCTCAGGCAAATTATGAGAGAAATAATCCACATGAGGTAAAAACAAAGACATAATTTGATAAATGAAATAAAGATACTTGTTGCCATACCGTACACTGATTGACACAACAGGAGAAGAGAATGGGCGAGGTGGAAAAGATCGCAAAGGAATACAATAAAGCAGAAGGTGTCAAAAGGTGGAGGCGAAAGAAGGCGTGATACAAAGTGCAAAGGGCAGAGCCCTGATAACTGACAAACACAACACAGGTGAGAGAAAAGATCAGTAGAGGAAGTGAAAACGAGCGAAACGAGCCTACCTGAACGCTTCTAGAGCTTCAGAGATGTGAAGTAAATGTGACGGAGCAGCCGAACAGCGAGGCAAAGTGAAACGCTTTCTTCTGCGTCCATCCTAGAGTCTGTGCAGAGCCACTGGTGCCAACAGGCTCAGCGCTGGAGATTTCTGTGCGAGTGAGGCAGTGAGCGCTCTGCCTCCCACTGCCTGATGCTCTGATAAAAAGCATCACGTATACTGTACTGTACATACAGTGGAGCGAGGACGAGAGACACTGATGCTTGTGTGTGCAACGTGTGCTCGACTGCAACATGTGGAAACAGCGTCACCGATGCTAACAGTGCAGAAGACGAGCAAGGCAAATCACTGCACTACTTAAAATGTGAAAGTATGAAAAGCTAAGATTGATGGGGTGACCCTGTGGCAGTGCTGGAATTAATCTCAAAGGCCACACATGCCTCCAGAACAAAGCTGATGTTGAATTTGAAAAAGTGCTGTTCCTCATTAGTAGAACACACAAGCAAAATTCGGCTTCCATCAGCTCACTGTGTTTTTTATCCAGGGAGCTTTTAGCACATTCTCAATATATCTATCATTCACAGAGCTTGTGGGTGCCATGAGCTTCACAAATCCACAAACACGCCAGCTTGTAAAAGAATCTGATTAGTACTACAGAGATGCACAAACAACTCTGCCAAGGAAATCAGGACCCACGGCACTTTTCAACCACACACAAATACTCAAACCAATATGGAAAGTAGCAACGAGGCATCTGCGTACTGCAACCTCTCAACAAACCCACACTTTACACCCCATCGTTCTGTATTTTTACACTCTTACCACTTACTCGCAGCGAGGGCCGTTCCCACATAGAAGACGCTTAAATATCCAGCTACAGTACTGCATGTTTGACGACCGTGCCCACCTCCCTCGCTCTTATTCCTCTGCATGTTTTTAAGCCGAAAATAACTGTTCCTAATGTACTTTGTTACATCACCATCAATCCGAGATGGAGTGAGCTGCTGACGATGATAACGTTCCACTGACAGTCTGCACCAAAACGTGGACTGTTAGACACTCCCTCGGCGTGACATTAGTGGGCTGCATTCAATGTGGCCGCTTTAATTCCCTCGTCGTTTATGGCTACGTTGACCCACACAAACAAATTAGGGGAATTAAGTCTGACTGAAACATTCCCTTTGTGGATTTATAATACAAAGGACCCGCTCAGTTACAGTACATTTGTGCTGGGGGGAAAAAAAAAAATTCCTACTCAATTACAACTGATTAGGACAAAATGAAGAAAAAAAATGAACAAAAAATGGGTAAGATCCAACAAATGAGCACAAAATTAACAAAATAATCCAGCAAATTGACAAAAAAAAGGTACAAGATAAACACAAGTCAACAAAATGAATTAAAAATTAACAAAATACATAAAATGAGCCAAAGTAAAAAAAAGAATAATCACACAAATTATCAAAAATGTACATATAGCTCAACAAATGCACAACATAATGAGCAAATATTACCAAAAGAATCATGTAAATGAATACAACTGATCAAAAGAACCAATAAAACTGAACACAAATCAACAAAATGGGCCAAAATAATCAAAATAATGATATTAATTCATAAAATGTGCAATATAAGAAACAAAATAAAAAGATACACAACAACATGAGAAAAAAAAAACAAAACCAATCAAATAAATTGATGGGTATGTTCAAAATCACCAATAAAACTCAGCAAATTAGAACAATCAAGTAAAATAATTGTCGAATACAAAAAAAAAACAAACAAACTGAGCAAAAATGAACAAAACGATGACGTCAATGAAAATGATCAAAATAACCAATAAAACTGAACACAAATCAACAAACGTAACGACGTAAATTCATAAATATGTACAACAAATAACATTTTTAAAACAGAAAATATACACAACAAAATGAGGAAAAAATAGGAAAACAATCAAATGGTAAATATGATCAAATATGATCAAAATAGCTGTGCGTAAATTAACAAAATGTGCAAAAATTAAAACAAAAATCATCACGTAAATTACAATTGTCAAATGTAACAAAGATGAAAGAAAAAAAATCAACAACTACAGAAGAAATGAGCAAAAATGAACAAAACGATCAAACTGATCCAATAACACTCAACAAAAATCAAGAAAATGAATAAAAACTATCAAGTAACTGACTAACATTGTACAAAAAAACCAAGAAAACCTGATGAAAAAAACAACAAAACAGAGCAAAAATAAACAATTCCACATCCTACTCACTACTTGGGTTTTTCTGAAGATAAACTTTAGTACTTGTGCCATTAGAATTACACAGTAGCAGTACTTTCACTGAAGAACGGCTTGTATTGATGCCACCCACCGCCGATGACCGCCCCAAACCATGGACCAATTATTTGTCCATGTAGAAAAATAAAAGAACTGAGGAAAACAGCAGGGTGTAGGTGTATTTTTGTCCAAATTATTGTCACGCGGCACCTGCGGGATAATTTTAGAGCCTTTGTATCCTCGTGATTTTTTTCCTTTTTTTTTTGCTTCCATCAGCTAAATGCTATGCCTCTGCCACTTTAAAGCGATGAAGGAATCAACAGAAATTCAGAAAGTTAAGTTTCTTCCATCTGACTTGACTGCTGACTCCACTCACCATTTCCATTTGCTCTAGAAAGCTGAGGATGCACAATGCTTTTCTTTTCTTTTTACCGTTCCATCCATATGCTGCTTGTAGTTGAAAGAAAGGTATACATTTGTATCCTAAAAGCAAGTGATTATCATGAAAATTATTCAAATGTCTGAATTTGCATAGTTTAGGATCAAAGGGTGCCAGAGACAGTCAAGCGATGTACGCGCTAGAAATGAATATTAAAGACTCGCTCCAGAGAATAATGAATTTTAAGGGAACGAAAAAGGCATAATAACCGGACCGAGATATAATATGATAAAAGCTTTTGTGACATTAATAGCGCTACTCCACTTAGTCTTGCACTACACGTTCTTGTTCTGTGGTTAGAATGAAAATTAAGCAACGGAGGGTTTGCCGTTTTTTTTTTGTTTTTTTTTGAGTGACTAATACAGTCCTCTGATGTGAAAAACCAAAATGCACTGATGAGAAAGACGATTGTTAATCGCAGGGAACATACTTCGAGCTGCAGTGAGAAGCCCGAGCTAAGTGACAAGATGTGCCGAGATCTTGTGCTCCAGCTGTTTTAGCGAGGAATAAATTATAGCTTGTCATAAGGAGGCGCGCTGACGCGGGAGAAAAGTTCAAAACAAGACATTTCAGACTGAAGCAAACGCAAACTGAACAGTGGCCATTTATAATTGTGACCTTTTTTATGTGAATGAAGAGAAAAGACATGCACATGCTCAGAGGCAACTTGCTGGATGAAACAAAATGTACTAAAAAAAAAAAAAACAAACTTTGTGCACTCCTTTGCTTATTGATGTTTTCATTTTTATCTTTGTCAGGGTTCCCACTCGTGCATGAAAAATTATTTTCCAGGGTTTTTCCAGGACATTTTCAGCTGCTGCGTTATCTGAAAAGATCTGAAAAGATGCTGAAAGTGGTCAAAAATAATAAAAGTAAAGTTATCAAAAGTGAACAAAATGACACAATCATTTAACAGGAATCAACAAGATAAGCAACAAAATCAGAAGATGGTCAAAATAATCATGTAAAATTGACATAAATGAACAAAATAACACCAAAACTGATAAAAAAAACAACCAAATAAGCAACAAAAGGAGAAAAATAATCAATATAATCAAGGAAGTTAAGAGAAATGGACAAAATAACACCAAAATTGAACACAAAGTCACAAAAAAGCAACAAAATGAGCAAATGTAATCAAAAATGAGTAAGATTAATCAAATAAGATAAAAACAAAATAAAATGTTCAACAACAACAGAATAAGCAACAATAAACTTTCAGAACAACTCAAACTTTTCCATGACATTTGACTTTTTTTCCCTCATTTTCCATGTTTTCCATAATTGGAACATTCATCAGTCATTTTTCAGGTTTCCCAGGACGTGTGGGACCCTGATATTAATCTCTGAAAGTGGAAACTGAAGGTGTGTGGAGTTTTGATTTGTGAAGCAAGCAAATTTTTCCCCAACAATAACAAATTTGGACTGTTTTAAACACAAAAACAGTCAGTGTTACCACCAGCACTGCTTGTGATGAAACATGCCAGTGACGGTGGTAATCATTATTTTAAAAAAAAAAAAGAGTCATTGAAACGTCACTTAATTCTCAAAGGGGTAGTGAAACCACTTGATCAACTCTTGAAATAACAAAAAACCTTTATTTTCCCTTACAGTGGTCAGGTTGGACGCCGATACCAAAGTCACACAAAACACAGATGAAATGACTAAGGCAGCAGTTGTTTTAAATATTCTTTTATTACTAGAGCACTTTGCCACTGGTCACTTTTACCATGTTTATGTCCTCGTGAGGTGCCTTGTGTGTCGACTCACTTCACTGCAAACTGAATCTAGCTACAGGTACCAATAAAGTTACCCTGAACCTTGTTTTATGAGTGGAAATTGCTGCTCAGGCTTTAGGAACACTTCAAGGTTTCACTTCCCTGTTGGAAAGAGCAGCAAAAATATTCTAAACACATCATGAACTTACTTGATCAGTGCATGATACCTTTTGGGCTCCTCTGGGAATACATTTCATAACCACCTATCACCACATTGTAATTTAACTGATCTGAGAAGAAACTAGACTCCAGCTCTTCGTCTGGGCTCCGTTTCCAGACTGTGGAAAACACCTGCTGCTTTTGAGATGATTTTGTCAAATGACTGCCCCCCGCATGGACTCACCATCCGTGCGGGGGGCCGTGGGGGTCGGGTGCAGTGTGTTATGGGTAGCGGCCGAAGG
>JAQQAE010021728.1:0-10399 GCA_029823295.1 Pseudamia nigra | reverse complement strand
TTTAGATCTTTGAGTCCATCTCATGAAAAATGGGATCAAAAACAAAAGCGTTGCGTTTATATTTTTGTTGAGTGTATGTACAAGCAGAGACAGAGAGAGGTAGAGAGAGAGAGAGAGAGAGAGAGAGGGCAAGGAAGAGAGAAAATCTTGGTGCATCACAGACCCCCCAGCAGCCTAGGACTATGCAGCAGAACTAATGAGGGTTCAGTGTCACTTGACCCAGGTGTAACTACTATATGCACTATAACAAAAAGTAAAGTTTTAAGTCTAGTTTTAAAACAACAGAGTGTGTCTGCATCCCGGACCCAGACTAGGAGTTATTTCCACAGGAAAGAAGCTTGGTAACTGAAGGCTCTGCCTCCCAGTTTAGTTTTACAGATTCAAGGAACCACGAGTAGGCCTGCACTCTGAGAGGGAAGAGTCCTGATTGGTTTAAAAGGTCTACAATTACCGTATTTTCCGGGTGATATGTCGCTCCGGTATGTTAGTCGCACGAGCCAAAAAATTCACAATGAAGAAGAAAAAAACGTGTATTAGTTGCTCTGCAGAACAGGTCACATCTGTTCAGGGAATGCACGTCAAAGGGGCAGCGCGCCAGAAGGGGGAGCTCGCAGCTCGCCTCCTCTAGCGGCTGTCAGTGTGACAAACATCGTATAGTTAAATTTATTCAAAATACAAGTCGCTCCAATGTATTTGTCACTCTCCTCGCCAGACTATGCAAAAAACCGCGACTTTTAATCTGGAAAATACAGTAGGTCTTTGATATGGGATGGAGCCTTATAATTTAGGGCTTTGAATGTTAAGAGGATTTTCAATTCTATTCTAAATTTAACATCTCTCTGTTTCTTTATGTACCTCTCCTTTACAGATAAAGTAATGTACTGTAAGAGTAGATTTTTAATAAACATTATCTCATTCACTTCTTATGAAATTGCTGCAAGATATGGTGCCATTAGCTAATTGGAAATTAGGAGGCTAATTTCATTTTCAAAATATAAAATTGCATTTATTATAAAAATGTATTTATCTGAATTTCTTCAATGTTGGAAACATTTGATATAATGTGGTAGTATAGTGTACCCCTGCTCTATTTTGGAGATTTTAAAGTAACATATAGCTTCAACCAAGTTTTCAAATCAAAACAAATAAAATTACACTAAAACAGACATTTTGAAGACAAAGTAATGCATAGAGTCACACAGAGACAGAAAGGAACAACACCTGTTAACATCTGATATCATTGCTTTGGTTTCAAATAAAAATTTTTTAATTTTCTTTCCATTTTGTGCTCACTACTTCATCTGTATTTCTGTCACCAATGTTCTTTTCTAGGCTCATCCTCTCAGCTGTGAAAATCATTCCCATGTTTAGATGCAACCCTTCGACTCTGGCTTTTAGCACTGTGAGACCAATGAGGCGTTATCAGCGAGTTGCCTGGCCTGGTTTATAAGAACCCACTTCTTCTCAATACATTAAGACATTAATAGTAAAATCAGAGCCAAAACTTTCATTGAGAGCTAAATCATAAAACTGGTCAAACCAAGGCTGTTTATGACAAAATTCTGGAGAGTACATTAGGTCTCCATGAGTCCCTGGAGGACAGGGGATGAAGGACGTGCTGCAGTGCAGAGGCTAATCTGTCACGTAATGGGTCATGATCCAAAATTCCTCTTTTGAGCCCTGATCTCCTGTATAAAGCTCCAGAAAGGCTCCAGACGAGAACTAAGCGACTAAGTGTTCCTGTTTGAGTAAGTGAGTGTGGGTTTCTGTCTCTGTGAGTCAGGGAGAGTCTCGTGGCTTTACAGTAGATAAGAAAGGGCAGGAAGAGGCAAGGGGGTATCCATTACTCACTGGATGCCTATGGAGAGCAGAAGAGCAGCACCTGAATCCGGTTTAATGGTGGAAATGGATGCATGGTCTCCCTGCAGAGTAATGCTCTTTATGGCCAAGGCTCACCTGTGATATATGGAAAGAAGACAGATGCCAGCGATGGAGGCAGTGGGACACAGAGGTGATTGGACAGATTCTTCTGGGTGATGCGGAGGCTGAGCGTAGCTTTGAACTCATGCCACAGCCCAGGGTCATGCTGGGGTGATTGAGTGCGGCTGTGCTCCCAGAGGAGAGGAAAAGGATGAGAACTTATTTTCAGTGAGCTAACTGGTAGAAGATGATCTTAATAGCCATACTTCAAACCAAGGTTGTTACAGTGGACTCGGACAAACACTAAAAAAAATCCAACTGCCATGAGTCGCAGGAAAAAAGCCAAGTGAACTTCTATAAAGTTTTATTGCAGTATCTTTGCCTGAAACTAAAGAACTAGTGAAAGAAAAGCAGAAATAAAAGTTTAACGTAGGTAATTTACACAAAGCTGACCCAAACAGCTTTCCTGTTAAAGCAGATTGACAGCTCTCATGAGTGTTATTTCCAAACACGTTGTAGAAAGAGAAAGCATCTGTATTTGATGAAACCTAAAAAAAAAAATCCACTGCTATGTGAACTGGCCTGCAATAACAGTACTGTGACAAAAGCTCGGTTTCCATCCAAAAGTATGACATTTTTAAAGCAAATTTTCAGAAATGCAATATAAGGAAATGCGCATCTGTGTTTCTTTCCATCAACTACCTTTTGCAAATCTTGGGAGGTGTTTAACAACAGCAAACAGTTGACACTAGAATTTTAAGTCCTGTACTGGTGAATGGACATGACATCATAAAAAAGCATCAGTCTGAAATCTATCTGCCTGCTGGAGGTTAACACATTGCTGGGGCAAAAGCTCTCTACCTTCGAAGTAAATTATTGGATTGATATTATTTTTATCGCTGCTTACTGTCTGTTCGTATTTAGGGTTGCAATAATAGTTGTAGATAATTTATTTTTCCACCTATAGATAATGTGAACAGTCTCACAGAGATCGCTGTAGTGAACAGTGGTGCTCTTGGTGTTGGGTGTCGGAATATAGAGCCGTCAATCCTCTGCTCCCCTATATATTGTTGGAACATAGAAGTGTACACTGTAAAAAATCCAACTTGATGTTGCTGAGCTAACTGTAATTATTCAGTTAGTAGAACAATAAATTCTAAGTTACTGTGCAAACTGTACTACATTAGTTGTATCAACTAAATTGAATGTGTTTTGGGTCAAAAGTTGGTCTCACTTAATATTTTGTGTTGGCAAAATGAACAAATTGTTGTTTCACATTAGTTGAGCTAAAATGTCATTACTGCACCTGCGCACACATGCGCATCTGAGTCTTCTTGGTCGGGGTCTCCCAAGGGATTTTGCAAGGACACGATGTGCCATTATCGCAAGGCGGTGACCTGAACCCATGGCAAAAGCCAACTTGATTCTACGTTTGACTTCATTTAGGTGACTATTTTGCTTATTTATTATATTAAAACCCCATAAAATCAAGTGAAACACTGCTGTTTGATAGCTATTACAAGGTAAACGTACACGCTTACATTGTAACTAACAATCTAAAAATGTTAGTTTTAGTTGAGCTAACAAGAATTTGTTAGTTCAACTAAAAAACTCATTGCAACAGACTGCCACATTGTTCTTAAGTTGAAGAGACCAACTAACAAAATTCAAGTCTTGGAAAAGTGTTGCTCTAACTTACATTATTTTGTTCATATAATTAATATTTTTTCTTTTTCTGAATGCATCTCCTTTTGTTGGCTCAACTTATATTCTTTTGTTGGCACAGCTCATTTATTTTTGAATAAAGAAAATACATTCAGAAAAAGAAGTACTCCAAATTTTAAAAATCTGATTTTTTTTGTACATTCCCACACGGAGTTATGGCTGACTGAAAATAATGTCTGACCTGACACAATGTCTTGGGATTTGATGAGAATTTTCTGTAAAAACCACTGCATAGATCTGTCTAATATTTATTTTATTGTACATCTCCAGGCATCTCAACACTACAAAGAAGTTAAAAGCCTGGTGCAGACACAAATATGCTTTCAGAGAGCTGAATTATGGTCCAATGTGTGACCCAAATGTTATTTTTACCAGTTTAGAAGGGCTGCGATGCAGTTTTAATAGGTGACAGATCTTTCGGTATATTCTCAGACAGCAGGTAAAGTTTTATCATGATGCAAGACTTCCATTCCCTAAGCCATGTACTTCTTAAGATATTGACGTTTGAAATTAGCCAAAAACATTGTGGGCCACAGTTTTCAGTCCAAAATCGATACATCCCCCCCACCCCCACACACACACGCACGCACACACACTCACTTAATCGGTTGTATCTCAAAAAGTCCATATCCGAAGGCAATAAAATTTCATATTCAGCCGATTGGATAAATAAGGCACACTAGTAAAATTTACAAAACTTTTGTAGACCAAAGTGTGTGTGTGGGCATTTGTTAAAATTGCATGGAATGGACCGTAGGAACGCCGTATTTTCCGGATTACAAGTTGCGGTTTTTTGCATAGTCTGGCTAGCGGAGCGACAAATATACCAGGGTGACGAACATATTAAGTATTTCGAGTACTGGGTGTTTGTCGCACTGACAGCCGCTAGACGTCGCTCTGGGCTTGTGTACCTGCATTTGCCGCATCTGTATTACTGACAATTTAAAATGTAGACATTACCGGTAACAACCATACCTGCCATCAGCTTAACACCGAACATGTCGGTGCCGTCACTTACCCGGTGAGGCGAGCTACGAGCTCTTGCATCTGGTGTCAAGTGTGCGGCCGCCCGGCTGAGTGCTTGAAGCGCGTTCCCTGAACAAATGCGACCTTTCCTCCAGAGCAACTAATACACGTTTTTTTCCTTCTTCATTATGCATTTTTTGGCTCATGCGAATTAACATTCCGGAGCAACATATCACCCGGAAAATACGGTAAATGGGGTCCCATCATTAGAGGTCAATTTCAGGATGCCTCCCGGTATCAAACTAAACTTTAGTTCATATACAGTGGATATAAAACGTCTGCATACCACTATTCAAATACCAGGTTTTTGTTATGTAAAAAATAGACACCAAGATAAATAATTTCACAACTTTTTCCTCCTTTAATTTGACCTATGACCTGTACAACACAATTAAAAAACAAACTGAAACATTTAAAGGAGAAAAATAAAAAATAAAAAACTTAAAATGACCTGGTTGCTTAAATATGCACACCCTTAAATTAATATCAAACCATACCAACTTTGTTTATAAAGCCCTTTAAACTCCAAACAGGCCAAATTGCTGTACATTTGGACCACATTAGCAAAACCTTACAAAGAGTACAAGTAAGAAATATAAAACACAAAAAACATCATTTAAAATAAAAAACAGCAATAAAACAATAAAAGCAATAAGATACATAAGATATTACAACCAATGAAAAAATAAAATAAAACAATAAAATAAAACAAATTTACATTTGATAAAAATCAACTCTGCATACTGGGGTAAAATGCCAGGGAGTGCAGGTGGGTCTTTAACGGGAACTTAAACGTGGAGCAGGACGAGGTCTGCTGACATTCAAGGGTAAAGAGTTCCATGATCTAGGTCCCGCCACTGCAAAGGTCAGATCACCTCTGAGCTTTCACTTTGTCCTCAGTACATCCAGGAGCAGCTGCTCAGCTGACCTCAGAGAGCGGCCAGAGATGTGTATATAAAGCAGCTCTGTGAGCTCTGTAATACTTTGTTGCAGCACCTTTGGCTTTTATTACAGCACTCAGTCTTTTTGGGTAGGAGTCTATCAGTGTGGCACATCTTGACGTGGCAATATTTGCCCACTCTTCTTTGCAAAACTGTTCCAAATCTGACAGATTGTGAGGGCGTCTGAGCCCTCTTCAGATCAACCCCACAGATGTTCCATTGGATTCAGGTCTGGACTCTGGCTGGGCCGTTCCAAAATCTCAATCTTATTCTGGTGAATACATTCTTTTGTTGATTTGGATGTGTGTTTTGGGTCATTGTTGTTCTGAAAGATGAAGTTCCTCTTCGTCTTCAGCTTTCTAACAGAAGCCCAAAAGTTTGGTGCCAACACCGACTGGTATTTGGAACTGTTCAATATTCCCTCCACCCTGACTAAGGTCCCAGTTCCAGCTGAACAAAAACATCCCCAAACCCCATCACCATGTTTCACTGTAGGTACGATGTTCTTTTGGTGATGAGCAGTGTTGTTTTAGCACCAAATATACCTTTTGGAATTATGGCCAAAAAGTTCAACCTTGGCTTCATTGGACCATAACACATTTTCCAAGATGCGTTTGGGAGATTTCAATGTCTTTCTGCAAAATGAAGCCAGGCTTGGATATTTTTCTTCATAAGATAAGGCCTTGCCACCCTGCCTTATAGCCCAGATATATGAAGAAGACGGGAGATTGTTGTCACATGTACTATGCAGCCAGTACTTGCTAGAAATTTCTGCAGCTCCTTCAACGTTGCTGTCAGCTTCTTATCTAAACCTACAGTAATACAACAGCTGAACTTTATTTAGGGTTAATCAAAGGCATTTTAAATGGTGACAGGGGGGTGCTCAATTTAACATGAGTTTGAATGTAACTGGTTAAATCCAAACACAGCCACATCCCCAGTTTTAAGAGGGTGTGCACACTTGTGCAACCTCATTATCTAAGTTATTTATTTTTAATTCACCTCCCTGAAAGATTTCAGTTTGTTTCCCAATTGCGTTGTAAAGGTTATAGGTCACATTAAAGGTGGAAAAAGTTGTGAAATTATTTATCTTGATGTCAGTTCTTTTACATCACAAAAACCTGTCATTTGAACAGCGGTGTGTAGACTTTTTATATCCACTGTAAATACCACAGTCCTCAGCATCTGTTGAATGCTTAATGGAGTTTAGTTTTTCTTGTTACTTGTGAGAACTAAATATCAAAATAGTTGTAGAGTAAGTTTCTTTCCACTGCCCCCAAGTGGTCTAAAAATTGCTAATGTTGAAGTCAATTATCAAACAGAAATTAATAAAACACAGCTGCCAGCAAAAGTTTTTTCTAGTTTGTTTTCAGTATTTAAACATTTCTGGTTATATTTCCACATGAAGAATTTATAATAAATATTGTTTTATTGCAAGGGCAAGCTGGTGTAAGACATTTGCCTTCATATTTTTTAAAATATTGACAGACTGCTGCAATAAAAGGCACAGCAGTAATATCTGAAGCAAACAGCCAGGCTACTGCAGGCCATTTCAGATTCAGTATAAAATGAAAGCTGATAGTCATGGGTGCATGTCTGCGTCTGTGCTTGTGACTTTATATGCATGTGTGTCTGTGAATCATAATGAGAAAACGTCGTATACATGAGCCTAACTATTCAATAATGGATATGTTTATTTCATTCCTGCTTTGCATTTGCATCATGAAACAACGTAAAACTCAATATTGAGCTCTGGGGTTGTGAAAATGGTGAGAACTCAGCACATTGAGAAGTGATTCAAACCCCAACTCCACACATTCACAAAGACACACACAGGCCTAGTTGTTGTTAGTGGTTATGATCTGTCACAGGGCCTCCCCTTCACACTGCAGCGTAGGGGCAGTCAGAGCACAGAGGACTCAACTACTGAGGCCTTTTATTGCTTTATTGCTTCCTCCCAAAGAAAAGGAGCACAAAGGACTGTAGAGCCCCCGTCCCGACCTCCCCTCTGTCCCCCACAGACCCCCTCCTGCTGGGAAGAACAGCCCTGTGGTGGGCAGGAGGCCTCCCCTTTTTGAAGGACAGCCTCTGAATAGTTGGCTGCGGTCATCGTTATCCTCCCAATTAACACTCGTTTGTCTCCAGCGAATTCAATTAGAGCCATATTCATGAGTGACCAGCAGGGGAGGTGTGGATGTGGGAGGGTGGGTCACTTACCAACACCACATCAGAGCACTGTAGGTCAGCTCTTGTTCAGTCAAAACATCCACACATATGCGAAGTAACAGCTTTTCTTAGTAGAGAATAAAGGAAATAGAAACAAAGCGATGTGACAGAAAGACTGTGGAGAGTTTATGATGAATTGAGTGAGGAATGTAAATGAAGAGCATCAGTATAACACCAAAAGTACATATAAAGGAACAATTAATCAACAACAAAGAAATCTAAAATATGTGCTTGCAAATATTTAGCACAAAAAGTAATATGACAGCTGTGAACCAAATTTGCAACAGTTGTGTTACATAAATAAAAAGCCTGAAGAGTTTCATGTCATGTGATTACACTGACATTAATATTACATAAGCTACTAACTACCGTGACCTTGTAGCATCACCTAACCTTGTTGCTTTACAATGTTACTCCACGTGTTTCCTCAGTTCATTGTCTTTTGTGTCCTTTTTCAAACAAATCAGCGCAGCTAAAGACCTGAACAACCATCAACTCCACCATTGTTGAAATCATGTGGCATCCATTTCCCACAGCTCAACATGTTTATGTTGATATCTTTATTTCTTGTGCAAAATTTTGAATCATGTTTCTTTTTCATTGTGTAACATGTACAATTTGTGAAAAGTGCACTTGACAAATTAAAAAAAAATGTATTGACACATGAAAATCTGCAGGAGCTGAGATTTAGAGGTAGTGGTGGTGGTGGTGTGTGCGTGAGTTTGTGTGTTTGGGGGGGGGAGGGCGGTGTAGAACTTGAAAATAAAAAACTTTCTTCTGAAGCTTTCTCCTCTCTACCTAAATCAAACAACTAAACACAAACCTACCCCAATCTGACTCTGTATTGTACCACTGTGGAAAAAACCCTTTTCAAAGTTTGTGTCAAACAGCAGTCAATTACAGCAGTGGAGTCACATCTGACAGAATCAGTTCAGTGACATTTATTTACAGCTGCCAGTCATGTCATGTCCTATCGGTCTGAGCCATGCGAGAGCCATGGAGTCCACAGAATGATTTCCAGTGAAATTAATGAATTTACAGTATGCTGATAGATGAAGATGCTTTTATCTTAGTTTCTACTTTTAAGGGATGACTTAATGCCATTTTAATGGCACCTGCAAATGTCTTACCACTGACAGATACTGACTTCATTGTTACTGTTTAAGGTATTTTATCTATTTTTTGTTGTTTTCTCCATTTTCCCTTAGACTTATAATTGTTTTTACACTTTTTGACATTAAGAAAAACAATTTCTTGAGTAAAATATGGATTTCTTTTCCCAATAACAGAAAATTTGTCAAGCTCTACAGCTCAAAGTACTTGGCAGCATATTTCTTCATGTGAGAAATGTTATTACATATGAACTGAGCTACTGTGTTTGAAGTTTATGAATGGCGGTGGACGTGTCAAAAGCTGTTTTCTTACAAAAAGGTGTTTTCCTAACGTGTGATACTGTGGTGTAAGACAACAGTGCAGAGGAAAATGTGCAGTTCAAGTTTCAGCCTGGCTCTGCCCTCGGTGCCGCTGTGTAATACTGTCCTTGCATGCAATGCAGACAGGATGTGTCAACAGATAAAGGCAAATGAAACACATCTGTCCGGTAGTCTGGACAGGCTTCTCTGCGGTCAGTGCCATGTCAGCATAGGGACATGCTGATCGCCCCTGCAGCGCCAAGCCGAGAGCTGGGACTCCACAGGGAGAAGAAGACGTCGCTGAGTGTCGGAGCAGAGTGAGTGAAGTGCTTATCCTTCTGCATGTCTGACACTGGGGGTGAGGGGCAAATCAGATAAGATGTCACCGAAGTTGAGCTACTCTGATGTTTAAATCGAGGAGCCTGAGCTGCTGCTCTATGTGAGCCATGAGCTGGGATCAAGTTATGAGTTTCTGTCCTGGCTTAAGCTTCAGTTAACATAAATTATAATGTACAGTTTCAGTCCAGGATCATGTTTTATATCCATGTACCCATGTAAGTAAGTGACACGTCTTATTTTTCTGGGGGTTTCTTCAGTAAACATTCAGTGGAACAAGGGTGTGGTTGTACTATGCGCTGGAGGCTGCATGGCATTATTTTAGCACCCTAACTGCACTTTTCTGTGTATTAGAGTGTGTGATAGTGTGGTGTTAATGTATCCACTTTCACTTGACCATCACTGAACTTTTCTAAAGACACGGCATTTGTCTGTGTCTTATTATGCATATGAATCAATTTTTGAAAAATGTAACATAACAATGGATGGCTTCAGATGTTGCTCAAACAGTCAATTTACAACAAAAAAGGATAACGTTACATTAGGTGACAGCAAGTAAAACCATGAGATTTGCAAAGTAAGAAAAAATATGGGTACAAGTATTTATAGTAAATTACAAGAATATTGGAGTTACATGAATTATAACTGGTCATGACATTGGTACTGGAAACTAAATCTAACATGAGGTAATAAAAGATAACAAAATAATGATTCCATTTTTGTATCAGGCACATGTGCAGTTACAGTGGGGACAATAATTATTGGGAAATGTAAAAATGTGCAAGTTCACCCATTTAAAAAGATAAGAGAGGT
>JAQQAE010021727.1:0-10400 GCA_029823295.1 Pseudamia nigra | reverse complement strand
CCATTCCTCTGGCATCCTCTCACTCTCTAAGACCTTGTTGAATGTTCTTGTCAAAAAGTCTACTGCCACCTCTCCTAAACTATTAATGTAATGTGGCTAATTGTTATTGATTTGACTTTTTTACTCACTAACTTATAGCTTGTTATTACTTTGACTAATTAGAGGTGTGATATGATTAACTGTTAATAATTTAGCTTCTTTAATTACCACAATTAGGTATTTAGTTGTTATTTATTTGACTATTTTTACTTACTTGCAGTCGGTATGTATTTGTGGTGGGTAATAACTTGTTATTAATGTTCATTTTTTACTTACTAGTGTTAAATATGCATTTTTCTTACTAGCATCAGATGTTTGGTATTTCTATCACTTTTTTACTTACTTGTGGTCAGTGTGTATTGGTAGTAGGTCTTAACTTGTTATTACTTTGACTAATTTGCAGTATAATGTGTTAAATCAGTATTTATTTGACTTTATCACTCACTGGCATTATGTATTTCCTTGTTATTACTTTTACTTTTTTACTAACTAGTGTTAAGTGTGTATTTGATGTTTATTTGTTATTGATTTCACATTTTTATTCACTAGCATTAAGTATTTCCTTGTTCTTACTTTGACTTCGTAATAGTGTATGTTTTTTATTAGATTTTTAAATTTAATGATTTTACTTACTAGCATTAGGTATTTATGTATTATGATTATGAGTTCTGTTTTCACTGGTGGTAGATATTTACTCATTACTTTTACTTATTAGTAGTGTAAGGTGTTTACTTTTTGTTAATTTGGCTTTGTGTCACTTACTAGTGTTATTACGTTTACTTTTTTACTTTACAGTTTTAGTAGTCAGCTGGAATTGATCACCTGTAACACAGCTGCAGTGTTTTCCTGTAGTTTCATGGTTTCTCCCTCTCTTCTTCCATTTTCCCTCATGCAGGTCTCTCTGGCTCCAGTGCTACATCTTGTTGATGTGCAGTTGCTGTTCACGAACCTGTCCAGTGTCTGTATTGTTTGTAGCTCCAGCTCTACTCTTCCTTTGTCCCTGCTCTGTCCACTATCCCCACCAGGGTGAGGCAGATGGCCGCCTACCCAAAGCCACACACTGGTGGTGGTAAGCTACATCTGTAGCTACAGCTGCCCTGGGAACAGGCTGACAGAAATAATAACATTCTATTAGTATTTGGAGTGATGCTTTTGTGCAAGGAAAACTCACTTTGTTAAAGTTAGTTGTTCAGACATTCAACCTACTGCAATCAGTAGCTCATAAATGGCATGTTGTTAAGGAACAAATGATATCTCTGTCTGAGCATAGTAAGGTAGACAACAAGATACAACTGGAGTTTAATTGAGATCATCCATCCTTAGAGTAATACAAGTTATATTGATCTCTATGCAAGATAGATGGCAAGACAAGTGTGTGTACAAAGTGCAACAGCAAAATTAGATTTCATGAATAACATTCAATAACTTCACAATGAAGCATTCACAGTGTAAGTAGTGATTTTCATCTCTATGCAGTAGGATCTTCAATGTCTTTGCAATTTTACATTTTTCTGAAATTGTTCCACAATTTTTAGACACAATCTGTTGCAGATTGGTGAACCTCTTACATCTGAGTCTCCTTTTACTCATGTTACTGACCTGTTACTAGTTAACCTAATTAGTGTCAAATGCTTCTCCAGTTGTTTTTGATTTGTACCAATGACTTTTCCAGTGGCTTGTTGCCCTTGTTCCATCTTTTTTGAGATGTGTTGCTGCCATCAAATTCAAAAGGAGATAATATTTTCCATGAAATGGTAACATGTCTCAGTCACAACATTTATGTGTTATTGGGAATAAAATATGGATTTATCATATTTGCAAATCATTGTATTATGTCTTTATTTACATTTTATTTACATCCCAACTGTTTTGTAATTGGTACATAAAAGCACAAGAAAGAGTAAAGAACATTATGACTTCCTGATTAAGATGTAAAATTACAGTTATTTACTTTCATTCCTAAACAGAAAAAATAGTTTTAGTGGTTGAATGTTATACTTGATACTTTGTACATTTAACTTCTCATAGATATCCAGTGTACTGGTTAAAATTTGGGAAAAGTATGTATATATGTATGTATCTTCATGGTGCTGGATGGTCTTTGAGACAAATAGGACAGGTTGTATGTATACAGAGAACTGACGTATAAGGAAGTAATTTCATTTCAGTTTCAAACCTGTTATTTTTAATTGTCGTTTTCCTCCTGTCCTGTTCACATTTGGGGAAACTGTCTAAGTGTTTCCTACCCTTTGGAGTCTCCTAGATCACACTCAATAATTTTGGCGATCCACATAGAGTGCCACCAAGAATTCCAGTGCAGATGTATAAATCTTTCAGTTCATGAGCAGTATTTAACAATTTTTCTATTACCTTAGTGTTTCTAAAAGTCTATAATGCACTCATAAGGTTGTTAGCTATTATGACCCAACTGCTGCCCATTAATCAGTTTCAACTAGCCTCATACTCACTAGGATATACTGAAAATAATTGAGCAATAAAGCAAACCAAACCATTTTGCTATAAAAACAGAAAAAACCCTGTGGGCTCATGTTAAAATTTACTCGTTGATCTTCCTGCCTCTGTGGCAATTATTTTATAATTGTTCGGTATGTCCTTGAAGCCTCCTGCATTAGATTGTTTCTCTTTTCTCTCCCCTCGTCTGCCCCTATGGTGTCGACTTCCCTCCACATGTGCATCAAAGCCACACACATCGCAGACGCCTATGTGAATGCATTGAACTCACTTAGACTAAACAGAATAAAAACATGTCTGCATCTTACACAGAGTACGTTGGTTCAAGTACTGTCATTAGCCTGAAGTGGATGAAGTCTTGTGAAGCTGTTGAGGCTGCATTACATACATGAATATAACCCTCCAGTCTCACGCACATAATCAAACAATACATGAGTGGACTAACACTTGACACGAGAGAAACCATTATGTCAAATTAAGCCACAGGTGGATTTCAGTTGTGCATTATTCTGTTTTTATAAAATATCAAAACATGCAAGATTTTGGTGTTTTGTTTTTGATTTTTTTTAAACTGAAGTGTTTTACACTCTGTATTGTTAATAGAGTGCATATAAATCCGGATGTAAAATATGGCCACTCATACCTAGAATTCACCCATTTTGAAATTTGTTGATTGTCACACAGTTTCTGTTTTAAGACTCTGTATTTAGGCAGCAGCAGTTGTTAATGTGAGATGTGAAACATATGTCAAGTCATCTATAACAGTTTGCAATGGAGATTAATGATCCACTTAGCTGCTTTAATTATAAACCCAGACGACCAAAACACAGGTGATGAAACAAACTCACGTTCTGACTTGAGAAATTTATTTTTGAAGATTACTTAATATAACAGAGAATATTTCTGTGGAGTGAACATTTTTGCCTGGGTGAGATTGAGCTATTTTAGATACATAGAGTGCCTCGGTCCTTCCTTCCAATGTTCCCCCATGAGACCAAGCTTAAGAAGAAAAAGCATTAGATCAAGGGCAAAGACTTTTTTTTTTTACACCAACTGAATTATGCCATCAATTTCAAAAATGTAAGAATTTAAAGACATTTTCAAAAGTCAAAAATGTAGCAGTTTGTTGTAAAACTTATTGTATAATAAAACACATACAGTGGTACCTCGCTGTACAAACACTTTCATCGAAATATTCACTATACAAAAAATATTTTCGACCGGGACATGAAACGTAATGTTATCAAGTGTTTTGTGTGCTTCGGTGTGTGAAAATAATGTGGTTTGTTTCGAGTCGGCGTGGCAGTGCTGACAGCTAGTTAGCTGTGTGTCTCAGCTCACTGAGTGCTGATTTAGTTTAGCCACAATAAGCTTATGGCTACTGTTCTTAATGATCATCACAGAGCTGTGTTGATCTCTAAGAACAGTAGCAGTAAGCACACCGAGCAATTGTGTTGTTAGGTCCCTCTCGGTTAGCAAAACAGCAACCACAGTCAGCCACTGTTAGCTCTGGAGCTAACAACACAACGCCGGGCCTGCCAGTCTCCTTGGATAGATTCACCTTCATCCGTGTGGACCGGACAGTGGCAGAGAGTGGTAAGAGGAAAGGTGGGTACTGGTGGTGTTTGTAAACAACAGGCCACAGCACTGTTAAGGAGCAGCTCTGTAGCAGGGACATCGAGCTACTAGCGGTTAGCATTCAGCCATATCACATTATTGTGTTGACTGTTTACATCACTTCCAGGTGGGCAATAGTTCACTTCCAGCTGCTGATCTACTGTACCACACTCCAGTCCGGTAGGTGGCGGTAATGCACCTGTTAAGTCAGGTGCCGGCCACCAATCAAAACCAAAGAAGAAGAAGTTCACTTCTGGGTTTATCTCTTTCGTACTACGGTGTACCATTTTTGTCCAAAAATATTTTTTGTACAGTGAATATTTTGTAGAGGGAAGCATTTGTACAGCGAGGTACCATTGAAATCCCAAAACAATAATAGGACAAAATGTTAAAGATGGACCACCACATCACTTAATAGAGGGTCCAAATAAAATGTTTGACGAGTCATGAAAAAAGTTAATTTACTCAGTATTTTCAGAGAGAAATCCAGTGCAACTCTAATGAGAGTCAGGCTTCCTGGAGCCCAGTGAACTGTGCCCCAGCAGCTCATGGTGGTGTCACAACTTTCAGTGACTTCCCCATCGGCCTCACTGAACAGCCCTGGTCAACGTCCGCTGAGTAGACTGACAGAAATGTGGCTGCAAATCTGTGCTAATGGCCCCTCTTACCACCAAACATTCATTCACATTCATATAAGGCGAGGTGGATGAAATATGTTGCACACTGACGACCTGCTCTACCTCCTAAAACTACTGCCAACTGGTACAAACAACGGTTCTGGTCTCTATGGTTTATTTCTGCCCCTTCAAACACTGTACGAGGGGATTTTTTGATAACTTAAATCATAATAATAATAATGATAATAATAGATTTTATTTGTCAAACACATAAAAAAAAAATCAAAACATCAAATATCAAATTATAAGCATCAGCAATTATATGCAACCTCTGATCTAGAGGTTGATATTTGTGCATTATTAAGGTGCACAGATGCTTTGATTGACAGGTGTGTTTGAGCCAGAGCTTCACAGTTTCATTTAACCCACCTCAGTTCCTTCACACGCTAAGGCTAAATTCACAGTGCAGGTCTTAATGCTCAATTCCGATTGTTTTGCTGAAATCCGATTCTTTTGTGTGGTTGTTCACGTACAACCCCTGGCAAAAATTATGGAATCACCAGTCTTGGAGGATGTTCATTCAGTTGTTTAGTTTTGTAGGAAACAAAGCAGATCACAGGTATGCCACAAAAATAAAGTCATGTAAAATGGCAACTGTCTGGCTTTAAGAAACAATAAAAGAAATCCAGAAAAAAAAAATTGTGGTAGTCAGTAACAACTGCTTTTTTAGATCAAGCAGAGAGAAAAAAATTATGGACTCACTCAATTCTGAGGAAAAAATTATGTAATCACCCAGTAAATTTCCACTTCCAAAACTAACACCTGCATCAGATTAAATCTGCTCAATAGTCTGCAGTTAAAAAGGAGAAGCTCACATCTTGGAGGCTGTTGCACCAAGTGGACTGACATGTATCATGGCTCCAACACGAGAGATGTCAGTTGAAACAAAGGAGAGGATTATCAGACTTCTTAAGGGAGGTAAATCGTCACAGAATGTTGCAACAGATGTTGGTTGTTCACAGTCAGCAGCTAAAATCTGGACCAAGTACAAACAACATGGGAAGGTTGGGAAAAGCAAGCATACTGGTCGACCAAGAAAGACATCAAAGCATCAAGACAGGAAACTTAAAGCAATATGTCTTGAAAACAGAAAATGCACAGCAAAACAAAGGAACAAATGGGCGGAAACTGTCTGTGACTGAACTGTAAGAAACCGCCTGAAGAAAATTAGGATTTACATACAGAAAAGTTAAACGAAAGCCATCATTAAGACCTAAACAGAAAAAAACAAGGTTACAATGGGCAAAGGAAAAGTAATTGTGGACTGTGAATGTCTGGTTGAAAGTCATATTCAGTGATGAATCACAAATCTGCACTGGGCAAGGTGATGATGCTGGAACTTTTGTTTGGTGGCGTTCCAGTGAGATTTATGAAAATGACTGCCTGAAGAAAACATGCACATTTCCACAGTCATTGATGATATGAGGCTGCATGTCAGGTAAAGGCCCTGGGAAAATCATTACATCTTCAATAAATGCACAAGTTTACATTGAAATTTTGGACATTTTTCTTATCCCTTCAGTTGAAAGAATGTTTGGGGATGATGACATCATTTTTCAAGATGATAATGCATCTTCCATAGAGCAAAAACTGTGAAAACTTTCCTTGAAGAAAGACACATAAGGTCAATATCATGGCCTGCAAAAAGTCCAGATCTCAATCCAATTGAAAATCTATGGATTTAATTGAAGAAAATGGTCCATGACAAGGCTCCAACCTGCAAAGAGATCTGGCGACAACAATCAGAGAAAGTTGGAGCCAGATTGATGAAGAGTAGTGTTTGTCACTCATTAAGTCCAAGCCTCAGACACTGCAAGCTGTTGTAAAAGCCAGAAGTGGTAAAACAAAGTACCAGTGGTGTGTTGTACTGTTTATTTGTTTGTTTTCATGATTCCATAATTTTTTCCTCCGAATTGAGTGATTCCATTTTTTTTCTCTGCTTGATGTAAAAAAGCAATTGTTATTCACTACCACAATTTTTTTTCTGGATTTCTTTTAGTGTTTCTTAAAGCCAGAAAGTTTTAGCTTGGTGGCAAGCCTGTGATCTGCTTTTTCTACAAAATGAAGTAACTGAATGAACATGCTCCAAGACTGGTGATTCCATTAATTATTAACTTTTGCCAGGGGTTGTGTTTTAAACGCAACATCCATCAGACTCCAAGGTGAACAGTCTGACTGCTCTGACATGATCTACATGTGCAGAATAAAGAATCGGATTTTGTCTGCAGTCTGAACGTAGTCTAAGTCTGTTTGTGGATCAGGAGGCCCTGTTGCCATGACAATGGGGCTCAGAGGCTCCAGGTTTGAGCTTCTAAACAGATTTTCTGAAACCTATGGGTGACATAACCGAGAGTTTGTCCATCTTTTTAGACCGTCTATGCTCAGAACTGCTAAACAGCCTCTGTAGATCAACAAGAGAAGACATGAAATGATTTTCACACTGTTTACTTCTTTGTTCTGGAAGACCAATGTGATATTTGCTGATGTAATGTATTAGCAGAGATGAATTACATAGCATTTTTGGCATAAATATTCAGGGCTCAGATAAAAAATTTGGAGGGGAATAACACACAGAGCATCAGCTTGATTGGAACAGGCATAAACATAACTTCATTTACTTCCGCACACGCCCACATCACCTCCATCATGTGACAGCCATGACCCAATCATTGACATTCCCATCTCTTGGACAGTTATGTGGAACAAATAGTCATACAATTGAGAGCACATTAGTGTTTGAGTTGATGGAGGTCATATTTTTTTGTGTTTTATATATTTTCCAAAATAAAGTCCTATGACTAAGCCTCTCCATAGCAAAGTTTGTTCTGTGTTTTTAAGTGTAAAAGAGCAAATTTCTCTGAATCAGAGACAATATTTTATTATGGCATTAACCAACCTTTCCCACTGAATAATTCAGCATTAAAAGAAAGTGCCTCCATCTGTACTGAAGCTGTGTTAGGTAAAGCTGTTATTAAACGTGTACTAGAGTTATGAACTACTGCTGCTGTAAAATTAAGTTTTTAATAGCAATTTTAAATGTTGTCTGAAAATTATATTTTCACACTTTTTGAGAAAATTTTGTAAGCTGCTAGAGTTTGTGTCTTTTGGCATTTATGCTTTTTCATCATACTAAGCCTACTGTGCTCCTTACTCATGTTTCACTTCTGATCTCAGCTTTTTCTTTTCTTTGCTTTTTCACTTGTTTCGACATCTTTTTTCCTCTTCCCCTATTTCTCTTCTACAGGTATATGCTATTAGACAGGGTAGAGGGTAATTTCAATACGATACATCCTGTGCATGTGCTGGCTTCAGTTTGACTTCCTGGGCTCCTGGGGATACGCAGCATATGTTAAAAAGATAAATATGGACATTTTTCATCCTCTTTTGGAGTTTGAAGTATAGCAACGTGACGTGCTCTGATTTACTTTGTCTCGCTGATGTTCTCTTAAATGCTTTTGGCACCCTCTTACTGCGTCTGCCCTCATTCATCTTTCCACCTGTTCTTTGCATCCTTTTGTCAGCGATGCTGTCTCTCTCTCACTTCCTCTGTCTCCCTTTCCTTCACACCCGCTGTCTTTCTCAGGCTCACTAAGCTAGTTCTGTCTGTCAGCGATATTGTCAGTGTATATGAGTACAGACACAGACAAACCAAGGAACAACATTTGCTATAAAAGAAACCGTGGTGGCTTCTTGATACAGGGTGCAACAAAAAGCAGGAGCACTTGACAATCAGGGGGTGCTCAAAACTCCATTTGCAAAACAAGGCAGACAGACTCTCTGGTGGAGAAGAAATGCTTGCCCAGTGCAGCTGTACAAGCTCAGCAGAGCACCTAATTGCAGTGATAAATATGAGATGGTGGAGATGAGAGACAAAAGCTGCAAGGAATTCTCCTCACATGAACCTGGAGCGAGAGGTGGCTGTTTAATGGTCTAAATGTACATACACATAAATCTACCGTTTATGCTAATGGAGGAAGTCAGCCATAGAAATAAGTGTGCACACTTGAAGCATGGAGGCAGAGACAATAAATGCAGCAAGAAATGTTTTATGAAAATGTCTTTAACATGTCCCAATTTTACACTAAATGATGTGAGGGATGTTGCTTTTAGGCCCATGTTTTATGCTGTAGTGTAGAGCATTTACATCTGAACTATTTAAAAATCATCATTTCACCAGTAACATGCAGGATTAAAATCATTTTTCACTGTCTTTCTCCATCAGTCTCCTCCCCTTCTGCATCAACATACTACTGCATTCACGTCTTTCACTGATAAAAAGCAGTGCAGTAGGTCTTCTTCAGACAGTTTTTTCAGATCTTCTATCATTGCCTTTGCAAAAATGTGCACTTCAATCAGTATCTAGCAGTGAACTAAAGACATCGCTTATTGGAGACTTACAGCAGTTGTGTGAGAACATCCAACCTTTAACTCCTTCCCTGCCATTGAAGAGCCTGTCATTTGACAATGCTTCCCTGCCACTGAAAAGTTTTCTGGCAATCTATGTTGTCACATCTATCATGTTGGGGGCACCTTTGCATATCTTGTGAAAAATACTGTATGATGATCCAAGGTAAAAAAAAAAACAAAACAAAACAAAACAAGATAAGAAGGTTTGACAGGGACCAGAAGGAGGGGATTCTATGCTATGCTAATACCACTTTAAGACCATCAATCAGGGTTTGACCAGGGTTGGTTCAACTCTTCTTTTACCAATTCACACCAAGTCAGTGAACTTTGGTACATCTGGGGTCATGGCAATTTGAGTCGAGGCATACTAGTGAATTTGGGGGCTAAAAATGGGTGGGCGGACAACACATCATTTTCAAGGGTGGACAACAACACGTCACGTTAGACAATGGTATTTCTTCTCTGACCTGTCAGGTTGAGCTGGAGCAGAGCTGCGCAGGCTTGGCGAGCGCTGTTTGTCAGAAAACCCGTGATATAGCTCACAGCAGTGCAGCCAGTCCATTCACCCAAGGACGCTGTTTTTGTAGTGCTCGTGGATCTTCGTGTACTGTTTTTCCAGTGCCTTCAGCTTATTGCTAATCCATTTTTGGGACCAGCCGATGCCTCTCTGGATCATTGGCTTCCTTATCTTGGTATACACCATGTTGTCCCTCACCGTCCTGGTCAGCTGTCTCATTATTTCCTCCTCTTTGTGTGTGATGAGGAGCTCCTGGATATCGTAATCTTGCCAGAGGTTCATACTTTTCGATCAAAGCTTTTTTACAAGCTACAGTTACGTCACTGTAGTCTACCCTCATTCCTAACTAATACAATTAATTTGCCCCACATGGCCCACATTGCCCAGTCCAAGCTGTTAGCATCCTGGGTTGCTGCCAGTCACATGGCAATCACCTCTTTATCCGCATCACCAAGTGGGATCGTCCAACTTGGGTTAACCCACTCAAATGCAAAATCAACCCAGGATGGAAGGGGTCTGAAAGGGGTTAAAGTGTTTACTGATGTTTACTCTGGGTTTACTGCAGAGAACCATACAGCACCAGAGTTACATACAGCCAAGGGCGTAGGTTTGGTCTCAACATTGGTAGGGACGATATAACAGCATAAGCTGCATGTGCACTTTTTGCTGGG
>JAQQAE010021726.1:0-10400 GCA_029823295.1 Pseudamia nigra | reverse complement strand
ACGGGTCGGCAACGGGAAAACAGACGGAAACAGGTCGGGAAACGGGACAGAAAATTGCTTGGACGAGGGTCGATTACAAGAATACAAACACAACGAACACGCAGTGAACACAAGGATTCACTGCTGCTATATACACAAGGGATAATCAGGGAATTCGGCACAGGTGAGAGGACCCAGGGAGAAAGGGACGCAGGTGTGTGGGATGAACACAGGAGGGCGGGGCTGATAAGACTTCTGAAACACAAGGAGGGAGGAGTGAGCAGTGAGCAGCAGCAGTGAATCAGAACACCACATAAACACAAAAAACAAACATCTATACCCGACCTGCTCCGTCACCAACCCTTACAATCAATACCAGACTAAACCCAGTCACATATATTCATAAGACAGTCCTTATCAAACACATAAGACAATACTCACACGTGGTGCAAGTCAATAGACAGGAAGAACAAGATTATATCTTGCAAGATTACATCTTGCACACACACACAGTCATTATTGCTTGGCTTTTTGCATTTTGTTTGTAGGCCAATCTTTTTTTCATTTTCCTTATATTTTGTTGTCCTCTCATTTTGTGATTTTCTTCATTCATGTCTAATTTTGACAGAATTATTGGGTGGCTGTGTGTTTTACATACATTCACGTTTTAGAAATAGGGACCCAATGTCTCAAAAAAATATTTTGGCCCTTCTGTGTTTTGAGCAGTTCTTTAGTTCGTTTCCCAGCTCGTAATCTATGCTTTTCTGGTTTTTTTTTGGGGGGGGGGGGGGCTTTATTGTGGGTAAAAGGATTTGTCATGTTTTTGTGATGAAGATTTCTCAATGTGCTGGAACAAATTGGAATGTGGAATCATCACTGACTATGTGTCTGTGCACAGGATATTCTGTTCTTTCACTTTATTCGGGAACAGACAAAGTTCCCGTTAAGCTGTTTACATTCTATTAATACTCCTGTTGACGAGCACCGAACCTTCGAGAAACTGTCACACTCACAACCTCAATCTCACAGTTGAGTGCGAGCCCGGTTCTGCTGGAGGTTTTTCTCCTCTCTCATCCTCTCCTTGCTCTCAGAGGTTCTGGTGGGTTTGCTCCACATATCGTCTGTGAGGCTTCGGCCTTGATTTGTCAAGCACCTAGAGATAATCCTGATTATGACTGGTGTTATGTAAACACAATTGAACTGAACTGTGTTATGCGAGGTCTTATTTTGATGGTCCGATTGCAGTGATTAACCAACATGAACTAAAATCCTGTATTTCAGGCAAAAATGCAACATCTGTCAAACTCCTCCACAGTACATACATGACACAAGAGATAATGTTGAGCTTGAATTTTGATATTTGTGATTTTTCCACAGTTTATTATTTAATCCGACGTATTGCCTGTAGAGTATTGTTATTTTTTCTCTTAGTCAAAGATTTCAAAACTTTTCTTGCAGGCTATTTTAAGTCAGTCAGCACCAAGCAGCTGTAAGCCTGTGTTTCCTTCTCACTCCGGGCTTTTGGGTGATCCATCTGCAAGCTTGAGGAATCCTCCAGTCTGCATATTTTAAGTGTATATGAACAGTGTGTGTGTATGCGTGTGTGTGTGTGAGGGGAATAGAGAGAGATAATGAAGGCCTTGGTGTAAGCTCTGGTGAAAGGACAAATTTGGAAACACCAGATCAGGGAGGGGAGCAGTGTTTCAATGTTAAAACTACAGAGAACAAAGCCTCAGTGTGCACATTTTACGCAAAGTTTCGAATGAGAAGAACAGAGCTCTCATTTGACTGTCTGACTTTCTGCCATTTTCTCGGAGGTATTCCAGTCTTTACCACTGTGCAGAAAAGAAAAGTGCACGCAGCAGTTTGGTGTCCCATTTGCCAGTAACTATGGTATGATATCATGCAAATGAAGCTGCTTCAGTTTCACTGTTGTCTTGGGCTGAATTCTGCTTACATTAAGTTGTTTTTATGGCTTATGTAACAACAGCCAAAAGTTGTGTCCTCTATTTTCCTCTTATTTCATGTCCTAAGTATTTTTCCAAAACAACCTGCAAAATCCTTGCATTTCCTCCTATTATGTCCACATGACACAGAATCAAAGTGTCTTAAGACAGTAACTTTAAAATCTAAAACTGAAGTAAAATTTAAACATTTAAAATTTTTGCTATCCATTCTTAGGCTATAGTATGTATCGGATGATATCACAGCCCACCCAAATTTACTCATAAGACTTTATTGCACTGTTGCCCATAAAGTTGTTTTCAGACACATTTTAATCCTATTTATCAGTAATCACCTTTGAGAGAGCTTGATCAAGACAGTAACTTTTTTAGAAAATATGCACTTTTCATTATCAAAATCATTTTATGAGAAGAGGTAAAAAAATATTCCAACTTAAAATGGGCAATAGTGTAGAAACAGGACAGCTTTGGAACCAAACATCACAGTCAACGTAAAAAAACCCACCTAAATTAGTATGTGAATAAATTTGGAAATGAACATAAATTTTAAAAATGTAGCCCATTCTAGGAATGTATGGGCTTTAATTTTTCGAGCTGCTATTTTCCCTCAAAGTCAGTCATTCCAGTTGCCATCGGAGCCACTGCTGAAACTGAACATTTGTAAAATATTGCAAAGTGGTTAATTGGCCTTTGACATCGCTGTCTATTTCATTGTCATCATACAACACAAAAGACTGCATGAAACTCATGAAGCAAAATCAATTTTCACAGTGAAATGAAGCGGCAGCATCATTCAGAGTAACTGCTTTCAAGTTGTTGTTGACTGTGTGGTTAGTTTGTTAATAGAATCACATATAATTATATAATAATAATGTGAATGTTATTGTATTTGGATGTGTAATAGACCATCTTTTACTTTTCCTCTGTTACTCAGATGTAGTGAATCTCTGCCATGTCGTGCTTTGATTGACAGTCATGACATTTGTAAAATCTGTTTATTTAATTCAACATTTCTTTTCCTGATGAACTGCTCTACTGTAGCTGTGATTAACATGTTACACTGACAACATCATAAAATGACTTCGTTAGGCAATGTCTGATAAAGTTTTATCAAGCTTTTTTAAAAATTTATTTATTTGTCAGGGACAGTGCAGTCAAACACAGTTACAGGCTTGCAGCTGATATGATGCATATAGAGTTTATACATAACTAGTGCTAATTTTCAACTCCAGTCCCTGGTTGGGCTCTTCCACAACATTGCAGTACAATATAAATATACAAAATTTAAGAACAATCATACCATACAGGTCAATGTTACATTTATGTGATATGATAAAATGTACAATATGCATCATTTAGAATGGTCATACCACACAAATCAATAATCAAGTGCTGCTCATGAGGATTAGAAAATGGATGGATGGATGGATGCATTTATATAATATTATATGAGTCATGCATTCATTCACTCACTCATTCTCCCACACAATATGCACAGTATTTATAGATGAGAACAGTTGTGTTTTGTCTTTTAGCAGGTTTTGGTTCTGGTGGAGAACATCTTAATATCTGAGATGGATTTTATATCTGATGGCAGTGAATTCCAGCATTTTTTTTTACCCATAAACCCTCTGTCTTGTGGCACTTTTGCTGCTTCACCCCTTTTGACGAAATACTGTCACTTCTGGCATTTGGCCTCAAAAAAAAAAAAAACAAACTGTTACCCTGTCCATTGTGAGCCTTGTAGCATTGTGTCAGCAGCATCCCACAGACAGAAATGAGAAATAGCAGTACATTCAATGTATTCTTGAAGTAGAACAGGGTAAAATATGTGATTTAAAGGGATTTAAGACAATATAATTGCAGAAATAGAACAGGGTCTTAATCATAATCATGTGTAATTGGTGAATAAATCACACACAGATATGAATAAGGTTATCTTACATATCCACAGATGGAGCAGGTTGCTATTCACCAGTCCGTCTACTGCAGTTGAGAATGGATTCTACTCCTTTTTTTGTTTTACAGTGGGAGGGATGTAGTGTTCAAGTACATTACTGTTACCGTTACTGTTGAGTGTGGGCTAGAGTTATTATCTACTGAAATAAAAAGCCCATGGAAAAATGCAGTGACTGGGGTGTGTGTGTTGGGGTGGGGGAGGGGGGTATCCATTTGTTTCTAATATGCAATAAAGTATCACACACTGTAACTTTAAAAACTAAAATGAATTTATTCCTGTTGCCTTTAGACTTTAGTAAAGTAAGTTGGCATCGTATTGGGGATGACTTCACTAACCAGATTTTCAAGCCCATTATTCACCGTGGTATTTTTAATAACTCCATTATGTAGCAAATATCATACGTAACCTGTTTCTACTTCTTGGTCTTCTTCTCCCCAGTTCTCACTTTTTGGTTCTCGCTCCACCGGTAAGACCACCAACCCCACCTCTTCCTCCTCCTCCTCCTCCTCTCCTGTGGTCTCTCCAGCCCAAACAGCCAAAAGGGCTGATCGTCACATTATCTCCGGCCCTGGACTGAGCAAAGCTGAGTTCCTGGAGCGAGTGCGTCGCAGTAACCAGGCCTGCCAACAGGGGGAGTATGCCTTGGCTGTACGTCTTTACACCGAGGCCCTCACCGCTGACCCTCAAAACTGCATCTTATACAGTAACCGCTCGGCAGCCTATCTCAGACTCGGCCAGTACAGCACCGCCCTGGACGATGCGATCAAAGCACGACTCATCAACCCCAAATGGCCCAAGGTAAGACCTGGAACTCGCTGACTTGTCACCGTTCAATCTCACAAACCACATGAAAGTGTGACGGAGGCCAGCAGCCAAGAGTGGGAAGTGGGTTCAGCAGAGTGGAAGAATGGAAGTGGACATTAGCTAGATGTTGATGAATGTACTGAAAGGCTCTGACCTCTGCCACGATTCACAGTCGTCTCTGTAGGTTACATCAAGATCAGCAACAATCCGGTGAATTATAAAGCAGCAGAACTGTGGAGAGTGCTGACGTTATTGATTTTGGCTTGTGTGAGTCATTTTAAATCCTGAAATGATGTGCACCACAAAGCAGTGGTGTGTAGTGTACAAAGAAACAGTGCACAAGTAAAAGTATTGCTGCTTTAGAATTCTAATGGCTCAAGTAGGAGTAAAACTACTCATAAAAACAAGTTCTTGAGTGAGAAGGTGTCCGGTAAGAAAAATACTCAAGTAGTGAGTAACTTCATAACATGGCATTTATTACAGGATAATACACTGCCTTGAAACAGGTGTTTTGGTCATTTTGTTTATTTCAATGAATATTTTCATCATTGATTTTTTTTTTGTTATTTTGTTCTTTTCTTTCAGTGTTGTTGGTCATTTGTTCATTTTTACTTTTTTGATGCCTATTTCATTGTTGCTAATTTTTTTTTACACTTTTTGAATATTTTGATCATTTTTGCTCATATTTCTATTACTCTGTTGACTTATCATATTTTTCATTTTTGTTTATTATTTTCATCCTTTTTGCTTATTTTGTTCATTTGCACTTTTGTAAAAACGTGCAAAATAAATAACACTATGAACTACAATGAACAAAAACAAATTCTCCTAAGATTCTCCTTTAAATACCACTCTTCTGTTGTTATGAAACTGTACAGGCTGATATTGTGATTAGATTGAAATCTGATTTACTGTGCAGCCCTTTTATAAACCTCTGTGATCAATATATTCTTTTCTCTGGAAGCTCAGTCATGATGTCTTCCTCTCGTTTGGCAGAGCTTCGTGTACAGACGAACATTTTCCACTCAGGGTTTTTTTTAATTACCTGTTGCTGGTTCCAATCTTCGGTTTTAGTGCTGACAGCTTGTTGTTGCTCGGAAAGAAAAGACGAGTCAAAGGAGTCTTTTTCCACCTGTTTCTGTCCCAGATCCTGTCAGATGGCCTGTTTTGTTGTAACTTTGATTGTTAACGGTGTACAGCAGCTCAACACAAGCCTGTTATTTAGATGCCGCGATCCACTTGTCGAGCTTTTATAGCATAAGGTTAAGCCTGTGCTTTATGGCCCTGTGTATCAGAAAAGGACAGCACACACATTTAACTCAGCATAATGACATATCTGTAGGTAGGTTCCTGTTTGGAGATGAAGCGTGGAGGTGGCATGATGTAGATCAGGGGTCTCCAATCATTGCCACAAAGGTTTTTTTTGTCAGCCACTCATGAAACCAAGTGTTTTCATTGAAGTGCAATCAGTGGGAAGGAATTCAGTGAAATCACCTGCTGAGGAAAAAGTGCAATGTCTCTGGCCTTTGTGGCAGTGATCGGAGACCTCTGATCAAGAGGGTCTGTATATCAAGTTTGTGATCTTTGCAGTTGAAGTTAGTATCACAGTATTACTTCTGCAATACTGTGATACTAACTTGTGTCTTCCCTGTAGTTTTGTGCTTCCTCCCTCTGCCCTAGGTCTCTAGGTGTCTGTTCTAGGTCTCTTGATATCCTTGCAGTGCGTTTGCAGATTGTGGACGTTGTCCGATGTCCGTGTTGTTTGTTGTTCTATCTCTACTCTTTTCTTTTGTCTCTCCTCTGTCCACTAACCCCAACTGCTCGAGGCAGACGTCCTCCTACCCCTGGTTCTGTTGGAGGTTTTTTGCTTCCGTTAAAGGAAGTTTTTCCTCCCTTCTGTCATCCTCGTCTTGCTCTCGGTGGTTCTGTTGGGTTTACTCTGTATAGCCTTGAGGTCTCGGCATTGAATTGTGAAGCGTCAAGAAATAATCGTCGATTTTGATTGATGATATACAAATAAAATTGAATTGAATTGCAGAGGTAGAGTTAAGAGTCACTTTTGGGTATTATCGCAGTTTAAACTAGAATGCTCTCATCAGAGGTGCAGACATACCTCCTGGAGTCCTCAAGACACTATAAATGTTACTTTATAGAGTTGACTTGTACAAAAATTGTAAAGAAAATATTAGCAATGAGTAATGGTTTCAACTGTTAAGGTCAGTAACTATGATTGATGTATTTATGAACCTTCAACAGGAGAACATATAGTTTAATAGAACAAAAAAGACAACAGACAAAAAGACAAAAGAAGCCAAGAAAAATTATGGTCAATGGTCAATAAATTCAGTTTATGATAACATGCCTGCCTATTTTGGATATTAAAGATCTTAATATTGAATGCAATGGATTTGTTTTGAAAATGAAAAGCTGAAACATGTTCGTCTGTCATTTTAGTTTCACTTTCAGTTTCTAGTCATAAGTCATGACATAAGCTATATATCTGGAATTTAAGGATAAATATAAGAATAAATGCAGTACCGATACCAAGTTCAATGCCCCTTCCCCCAGCACCGTTTATTATCAAGTTATGGTGTGAACATACAGACAGACATACGGACAGAAATACATACAGACAGACTGCGTGGGTTTGGTTTGATGTGTTCATATGCACCTGTGATTTTTCCATGTATCTTGACCCACATGTGCAGAATATTTTATTTGTGGGGTTTCCCATTCTCTATTAATTGCATAATTTTTTTCATCTCTGTTCAGTCTACAATCCATTGATTTCCATCAACCTCCTGCAAATGAAATTCAGTGGGGTATGTTATCACAGGAAATGTTGCAAATTACACATTATTTTATGTGAAAGAGAGATGGATTTATTGCATCATTACATCACAGCCCTTTAGCAGCTCGACAAGTTAAGTAACATGTTTGCTACATGATAAATAAAAAAACAGCAGATTGCAGTTGGTGATTGTGTGAAGTTCTACTAATACGTGAGGTGCTATCAGTCAGCTTTAATTTCCTGCAGAATGAGACAGGTCCACTGATGTGTGTGAGAATGAGCCTTATTAAAATGTGCAGTGTTTCACATTTCCAGCGCACTTGGCAGAGTAGACGGGCTGGAAACTACATTAAGTACGATTGTACTCTGTAAGTGCCTCTTTACATTTACAACAGAGTGAAAGAAGTGAAGGATGGCGAAGGCCAGAGAGTCTTTTAAGAGTCATTTAAAGCCGTTCAGAGAGGAAAGCAGGCAGGCAGGAGACAGGGTTTGCCAGGCTCCCCTGTCTGGACGAAACTGGGGCCGGGCCAGTTTGACTCCACTTCCTCTCTCTGTGCGAGAGAATGGACGGAAGTGGTGTTTGGGTGTGTGTTTGTGAGAGAGAGTGTGTGAGAGAGCGAGCTTTGCACGGCTGTTACTTTGTTTTTGAAACCCCGGCTAGGCCTTGGCCTGAGTTTGGCACTTGAAGACAATAACAGAAGCTGCATTCCTCGTGTGTTTGTGTATGGGTTGTATACCGGTGGGCTTGCTACAACATTCGCTGTGGGTCAAAGACAAGGTCGAGACTAATGAACTACGAAATAAGGGAGAGTCTCAGTGAGCGGGACGTTTACTTCTGCTTGAGTTCTCTCTTTCTCCTTTTCATCCAGTCAGTTATGCCCTCTTCTCTTGCCTTTTCTTCTTTTCTGTCCGCCTTCCACTGTTTGCCCCGACGCTGCCACCGTCGACATCTATGTTGGCACAACAGGTCCAGACACAAACTCGCTGCATCGCACAGACAAAAATGCCACTGGGTCATGGGAACACAGGGGTGTAACTGGTCAAAAGTCAAATATGTTTGTATGCTTATCTGGATTATAACACAGTACAGAATGACAGAACTCTTTTGCATTTTGATGTTGTTTTGTGCTGCTTTATCTTTTTGCTGGTGCATTCAGTGCAAAGCCTCGGGAAAGCCTTTTGTTTCTTTGTGATTCAAATGAAGCCACATCACTGAAGTAAAACTGCTGCAGGAGCGAAAGCCTTTCTTTTGACTTGTTCTGGGGTTTTTTTCTTCCACATACCCAGCTATTTTGTATATGAATGTTTGCTGTCATCTGCACACTCGCTCGGTGCATTTTGTGAAGTTGTTAAGTAGTTTCAAAAGAGGATTTTTTTTTTCCCCCAAACAGGTGCATTTATTTAGATCCGTAAGCTCATAGCGGTTTGGGAAAAATGTGCTTCTTTACTTGGTGGGTCCTTCAAATAAAGACGTCTGTCTGGCCTTCTCATGCCCTAGAAAAGAGGAAACGGCAACATATCGGTGCAAAAATCATCTGGTTTAGGATGTGAGCTGGATGTTTTGTGCTTATGTTGCCTGACATAATGACTCATACTACTAATTAATGTCATGTTTGATGATTTAGAGATCCATGCTGTGAAAATCCATGTTTAGATAGATAATTCATTTACGTATTTATATTCATTTTGTTTTGTAAAATAGAAGCTGTGAAAATATGAACTTTGTTGTATCAGTCCAGAGAAATCCGCTGGACAACAAACAAGCAGTTTTTAATTTCTGTAACTTGTGACATCACAGGTTGCACCAATGACAGTGAAGCTTAAATGCGTGAGCACACCCCCGTGGGTCAACAGAATTCTGAATTTTAAAAATTTAAATCCTAAACTAATCTGTCATATTCATGATACAATTAACTCCATCCCCGTGAGCTAACTCGTTTTTCAGAAAGGTAACCATGAAAAGTGCCATATAGTGATTAACCAATCAGAGTGCTCTGATGAAAAAGTGAGTGGTTGCAACATTTCGGTGAAATCAGAGTGGCTGAGTTATAAATGATTCATGGAAAGGAAAAAGTAAATCAGCAAATTTTATTTTGTGAATACTCTTACAGATGTCTTCAACCCTTTAATCCCTTTAATTTTTTAATATTAAAAAATGTTGGAAAATTCTAATTCTTTGAAGAGAGACTGTTTATTGGATCTTCAAACCAGTGAGAAAAAAAAAACACAAAACACTTTGTACTGTATAACTGAGTTTTGGTTTGTATCATGTTTGATCCATCATGTTTTAATAGATTAACAGAAAACATATTGAACATAACATTTATTTAAACTTTTAACAATTCAATTAAATTCAATTTTATTTATATACCACCAATCATAATCAATCATTATCTCTAGGCGCTTCACAGTTCAAGTCCGAGACCTCATGACTATACACAGAATAAACCCAACAGAACCACCGAGAGCAAGACAGGGACGACAGGGGGGATGAAGAAACCTCCAGCAGAACCAGCGTCTCAGGGTAGGAGGACGTCTGGGGTTGGTGGACGGAGGCGAGACAAAAGAAAAGGGTAGCGATAGAACAACAAACACAGACACTGAACGACGTAACAGATCCTGTCTATCACTCCTTAGCTCCAAAAGTGTTACAACGTGCTTTTACAAAATGCAAAAAAATGAGCTAGGGGTAGAAGGATGTTGTTGTGGGTGACCCCTCTGAAAGTCCTCCAAGCCTCACCGTCTGCCTACTGATGTCAGTGCACAGCATTTTTTATTGTATACAACCAGTTTTAAGGAAAAAAATATTATACTGATGAATTAAGGGTCTAGAACAGGGGTCGGCAACCTTTGCGAGCAAAAGAGCCATTTTAGCGCCTCTCCCACTAAATATAATTTGCCT
>JAQQAE010021725.1:0-10400 GCA_029823295.1 Pseudamia nigra | reverse complement strand
CAAAAATACATATACAAAAATATAATTTAAAAAAATGGACATTGCACTAGCCTTGCTGCTACCCACCTCTTAAAATTGCGCTGCAATTTTTGCATCTTGTATACTGTATATTGTTAAACTGTTTGCATGTTTTATTTATTGTTCTTCTCACAGTTTTGCTGTGTTTGTACAACCTCAATTGCCTCAATTACCCCTCAGGGACAAATAAAGTTCTTTGAATTGAATTGACTTGAATTAATCATTTATATCAGTCTGCCATGAATGGTTGGCTACCATCTAGTTTGCCAACATCATCAAGTGGACCTTTAATGAATTTTAGCTTGACTGGAATTGGTGTGACCTGTGATGTTGCAAATTACAAAAATTCAGCTGTTTCTGTCCATTTTGTCATGTGGATTTCCCTGGACTGGAAGATCCAAAAAGTTCATATTTATACAGCTTTTATTTTACACATCAGACTATATATAAACCTCAAACCCTAACAAAAATATATTTTGTCAATCATGGGACTTTTAAAGGATGCCACAGCTCAGTCTCTGTGTTTTAAATTTAAATGAAAATCACTTTACTGATTTATGTTCTGATTTGACTAACTTTATATCAAAGCGATATTTAAAAACTTTCCATATCACTCCTGCAGGCATTTAATTCTGCATTACGCCTGGATATATGGGATGAAACTGGACTGTATAAAATTGAGTTTGATTAAATTAAATGAAATGTAGCTCATTCATTTATTACATCTTGATCACGTTAATGGTTATGGACAGTTAAATTCTTAATCTCCCATCTATTACATTATTAATGGAATGCATGGATCATCAAATAAATTAGTGATGATAACGATAACATTTCAAAATTATAGCTTTTGATCAATTTTGACTGTGCAGATTAATGTAAAGATTTAGTGGGATGACTTTTTCCAGCACTCAAATTTTACTGAGCTCAGAGAAACAAAACCTGATGCTGGAACCATCGGTGCTGATTTCAGGAGGGGTGGAGGGATTTGTCCCCTTCACTGGTAGTAAAATGTGCATGTGTCTTGTCCAATAAACCAGTATAAATTCTTCTTTCTTTTTTATCAGTAGTTTGTACATTTTAGATCTCCAAACTATCAAGCTTAATAAAGAAAATTTTTTTGTTTATTTTTTTAACTTAATTTTTGTTCATTTTCTCAGTTATTTTGTTATTTTTTAATGTCTGTTTGTTTTGTAGATTGTTTTTTTCAGGTTTGCTGATTTTGTTGCTTTTTTGTTCATTTTCAGGATTTTTATGCTCATTTTATTGCCTGTTTTCTTCAGTTTACCTCATTTTTTGTTCCCCTCATAAACTCATGCAGAAAATGCAAAAATGGATGCCTTAACAATTCAACAGACGACAGATGAATGAAGTGCTTGATGCCTGAAATTTGCAAGAAGATCCAGAGATGCCCACCCCCTAAAAATGTTTAAATGAAATCTACACGCTTGGCTATAACACACGTTCAGGCTAATGCAGTGGAAAGAAAAGATTTTCCCATAAGAGAAAGGTCACAAGTTTAAGTCTGAAAATAGCAAACATGTGGTTGCCATAAGCCAAATGACCTTTTAAACCATCTTTGAACAAGACAGTGCACTCCACTGTTGACTCACTGTAAGTAACTTATGTAAATGGTAACAGTAGCACCATTTACTTGTTTAATTCGACTCATTTTGTGCTCTTACAATATAGGGTTATTTATTTATATCACAAAGGCAGTTTGCATTGGATAATTGTTTATAAAACCAATTCTGAAAAGGTTCAGCCATGTGAAATAATGCAAATTTAAACATAATACGGTCATATAAAATGTATTTTTACTTCTATATTCCTGTGGACATTGTGAACACAGCATATTTCATGTTTAAAATTTTGCTATTTGAAAATATGGACCCTCAATTTTGGGTATACATACTGTAGAACATGTTCCAAAGAAGATCAGCCATGGGCAATTTTTAGGATAAAAAAAGTTTTAAATATTTAAAACAGCTAATGTGAAAGGGTGATTTTGAACGTAATTTTCTACAAAAGAAGAAGTTTAGTCCTTCAGGAGCAAAGAAGAACTGACAACCACCAGTTTCTTATTGAATGTGAGAGAAATGTGTTAACAGTGCAGTCTAGGATGTTGGAAAACTTGCTAGAAGCTGATCGTTTGTGGAGAACCAATATAAATGATTAAACAGGCAACCTGCCAGTCAAAACAGTGTGGCCTTTTTCTGCTTTGCTGAAGGTGTTTCTACACTCAGTTTTTAGAACAGAGCCTTGATTGACAATCACTGTTAACTCACCAACCAATCAAAATCGAGAAGTGGCGGGACATAAGGAGTAAGCAGTGTAAACTCCTATGCACCATGATGGAGGGGAAACTGACGGATAACTCGGTTTATGATCTAACACTGAAGGATCTTCATGAAGAAAGTGATCGTCCACAACGTCTTTTCTTCAGTTTGGACACATGTGCCACCATGATGCAGCCACAAATGCACCTCTGACTCATTCATATGATTGAAACATTGAACAAATTCAAAAGGCTGCTGAGTGTTGTACCCCCCCCCCCCGCTCTCAATCCACTTACGGAGACTCTGACGCCGTACATGTCCAGAAACATCAAATCTATAAATAGACTTCATCTTGATAAATTGACCGCAGATTTTAATTTTAATCCACCATATTCTTGCCTGAAAGACATCTTCAACAGCTATTTCTGAGCCAAATATAGCAGTATTTCAAAATGTGGCCCTTTCAGGACAAGTGACCTGCACATAACCATAGCAGGACCTGTCATTTATGGACCACAGCCCTGCAGGGACTCAATCACTGTGAAGAATTTGTGACATGAAATATGTTGTATTTGTTTGTATTTGTATGTATCTACAATGAAATCAAAGTAAACAGTAATGGAGGTGGATTACTTTTTAATGAGCATTTTCCCATCTGCCTGGACTTTTCTGAGTTGTAGTGGTGAACTTATCAGAAATGGTTGAGAGATTTACCTTTACTGTACTATTTATTATTTGAATCAGTTTTTGAATCTTGAGCCTTCCCTTATGCTGTTTTTTCCATTTTTATTTGTATTTATAAAAGTAAAATCATTTGCTAAGCGGTAACATATTTTTGTTCGATTATCAGTCAGTTGGAGTTACTATGAGAACTGCTGTTTCACATTTTGACTTTTTTTTTGTCTTTTTATCTCTCTACTTTTGATTATTACATTAAACTACATAGAATGCACTGCCAAATTTCAGTTTGTGATGTCAGTTACAGTAATATACTGTATGTGGTTCAACTTGTATCAGACCTTTCAAGTGATTGGTCAATAATGTCAGTGTATGACCCATTCTCTCCCCATTTCACACAAATACCATGGGTACTTTACTGTTGCAATATAGATGTCTTTTTATTTTTTTGCCTGGTGTTTATATGACTTTAAATCTACTTGGTTATGGTTAGAAAAACAGAATTGTGAGTACACAAATGAATCCCAGTCTCCTGTGAGTTGCATAGAGTGCTATAACCACTCCACCCACCCCCATTTAATCACTATGATTCCAAATGCCCGCCATATATCGTGGAGCTGGTGATTTACCCAAATGCTGTGGCTTCTTTTCTCTAGCTTCAAACATTGGATGATAATTTACATTTCCTTACATCAGTGAACAATGATTTAGTCAGTATGACCTCATGTAGCAAAGCACAATAAAAGAAAACAGCAAATAAAATGTTCCTATCAGTTTGGTCCGAGAGATATCCTCACCATTAACCTTTAGAGTGGAGCCCTGATTCTGTAATGCAATGACTTGTTCAGATTGGTGTTGTTTTTCCCGTTACACACACACACATACTGTACATCTTCCCTGTGTGTCATGCTGGTGGGGGTTCTTCTTATTCTCCCCATCACCTGTGTTTTCCGCCTCAATCTCTCTTTTGGTCTCACAGTGCTTTTCTGCAGCACCACAATCTCTCACATCACCACTAGACCTGTATCATAAATCTGTCCCACATCACCACCTTCGCCACCCATTATACCTCCCCTACTGTTCACTGCCAGCAAAAGCCCTATTAACCCCTTGCTAGGCTCTATATTGTTGTTGAATAATTGAAGGTGCCTTCCAGCACAGTGAAAAGGCATCTAAATTATGAATACAATAAGGCATGTTTTAAAGGTAGAAGAGCCCTGTGAATAATTCAGCAGGCAAATCTGTAGTAAAAAACACCTGTTGCACAGAAAAAGATCTCTCGGACCAGTACTGCTGTTTATTGATGCCTTGGGTCCCTGCATGGACCTTACAGCATGGACTTTCACTTCACTCTGCTTGAAGGAAGTAAATTACATCTAATATTTGTCTGTCCAGCAGTTTCAAAGTTGAATAACATTGTTTTCTAAAAAGTCGAGTGGCTGTGTAAAATGTAAATAGACACAGAATGCAATGATTTGCAAAACAGTGAAGCTCAATATTTAATTGAGTCAAACTCTGGAACTGACAAGTTATATTGTTTTTGAAAATTATATGCTCATTTTGCATGTGATGCCAGCAACATATTTCAAACAGATAAGTTAGGGTCAGGTTTTCCACTCTGTTGTGTGATCTCTTCTTTAAACAACACTCTGAAAGTATTTGGGAACTCAGCCGACCACTTGCTGCAAATTTGAAAGTTGATTGTTTTCCCATTGTTGCTTGATGTAGGATTTCAGCTTTGTTATACAGTATTTTACCTTTCGTAATGCATCAAACGTGCTCAGAGGGTGACGAATCAGGGATGTATCTGGGCAGTTTAGCACTCAGACTCTTAGTACAGAGACATGCTAATGGAATATGTGCAGAATGTGACTTGACGAAATAGAAAAAGCCTTCCCTGAAAAAGGCGCTGTCTACTTGGCAGCATACTGTATGTTGCTCCAAAACTTGTATATATTGTTCAACATTAAGGTTGCCTTTACAAATGTGCAGGTTAGTCATGCCGCGTACGCTGAAGTACAGGCACGCCATGACAAATGCAAACTTTGGAGAACAAGCTGGGTGGTCCTTCTTCTCTTTAGCCTGGAGGACACTGCGTCCATGATTTCCAAAAGGAATTACCGTTTCCACTTTTCCTCAGTCTAGCCCCAGAGAAAGTGGCAGCATTTGGGTATCCTCTTTGCATGCAAGTGTTTCAGCGTGCATTTGTGGATGCAGCGATGAACTTTGTTCAGAGACAAGGGTTTTTGGAAGTGTTCCTGAGCCCATGCAGTTCACTACAGAATCATGTCTCTTTTTAATGCAGTGTCACCCAAGATGATGCCCATCCAATATTAGGTTTTCAAATTGTCTGAATCTTTTATAAAGTGTTGGGTATGAAAATCCCAAATTATTGGCAATATAGTCTAACAATATAGTCACAAACCTCTTCACCTACAGTATTTACTTCAAAAAGACCATGTTGACCTGCTAACATAATTCACTGTGAGATGTTCCACCAGCTATGTTTTTAACTATTCTCTCACTTTTCCAGTCATGTCTTGCCACTGACACAACATTTATGAAACATGCTGCTGGAATCAAATTCAAAATAGACAAGAAAAAGAAGAAAATTCTCAGTTTCATTATGTAATGCAGTATGTTGTCTTTGTACTACTGTTGTCACTTAAATATGGGGTTCCAGTGTATATGTCTTCTATTTCATTTTTAATCAACCAACAGAAACATATTTTATATCAACATTTAGAAAATATTTCATTAAAACATTGAACAAACAACTTATATCTCATGTTAGCCTGTCAATGAATGTGTAAAAAAACAGAAGAACATGCTTGTCATCTTCCTAATGTCTCTGGCCATAAAAGTTGACAAAGGTGAGAACAGTTGCAGTGAAAAGGACAGATGAGAAAATAAATGTTCAGAGAAGCTTTGATGCTGTAACCCCTGTGGTGCAGCAGAGGGCGGATCTCTGTTTGGGGTCACAACTGATGCTGAGAACACACCTGGCAGCACTGATACCGACATTTCATCACCAGAGAGCAGTGGCAAGAGCGCACGTGTTTGTGTTAAAGAGAGATAGTGACAAAGAAAGTTATCTGGGTGTCGATGTTGGAAGAAGGTGAGAGAAAAGTCAAATATGAGGAGATGATATGGGTCCAAGTGTTTGTGCATGTGCCTTTGTTCAATGAATATTTGGTTTTATGATAAGATGAGGTCTATTGGTTGAATATTAAAGCTCTAATAATAAGGGAGAACAATTGTAACAGGAACCCATTACTTTTAATCAGTTTTGGGAAGGTGGCATTTGAAAAAAAATAGCTTACAGATTGTTATGTAATAATTGGAATAATTAGTAAAGTATCATTGGGATTCTTTGCTCCAGCACAGAGTCTTTAGTGTTTTTCAGGCCAAGGACCCCCAAATTGATGGTGAGATGGAGCAGGGACCCCTACTGTACTGTATATTTTGTATAACATTACATTTTATATAAAACTGAGCCTGGTGTTATGCATAAATACGTTTACCTTGATGGAGTCGATGGCTGAAACAAACTGCCCTTTAAGGAATATATAAAAATTCTCTTTTCACCCTCCGAGGGTCGTCTCATCCTTCCAAGCTCAGGTCCTTGAGCTTGAGGACTCTGCGCAGTATGTTTGCTGTTCCAAGATCTGCACTTTTCTGGACTGAGATGTCGGATGTCTTTCCTAGGGTCTTTAATAATAATTTTATATTAATAATATAAAAACATAAAAAATACAATAATCAAACATACATTAAAATTCACATAGATTAAAATAGAATTATAAAAAATAAAATGCTCAAAAACATTTAAGACAAAGCTGCAGTAAACAATAATGTTTTCAGGCCTGATTTAAATGACAGTTTGTGCAGACCTCAGGTTTTCAGGAAGTTTGTTCCACAGATGAGGAGCAGAATAACTAAATGCTGCTTCACTTTGTTTGATTCTGCTTGTGTGAACACACAGTAAACCTGTCCCTGATGACTTCAGGGGTCTGGATGCTTCATCGGGAACTAATAAGTCTAGGATGTATTTTTGTTAAGAACTGTGACGACACCATTACAGTAATCCAACCTGCTAAAAATGAATGCATGAACAAGTTTGTCTGTGTCCTGTTTGGACAGAAAACCCTTGATTCTAGCAATGTTTTTCAGGTGGTAATAGGCAGACTTAGTAATAGTTTTTAAAGTCATTTTTGGAAGACAAAGCTGTAAAAATGAAGACTGAGCTTGCTTAGAACTGCCAAATCCTGAGATATCCATAAAACAAGATCACATTCAAGCTAAAAGTTAAACCTATCAATCAATCAAGCTAAAATTAGCCCTGCCTTCATGAGTCAGCTGTGACTATTTCTGAAAACAGACAATAAAAAGTCCAATATTTTGTGTTGACAGTAGACTTGTGTCAGAATATCTAATGTCTTGTACCTTTGGGATGAAATGTGGTTCAATCATTATGAGTGTTTTCTGACAAAACACTTAAGTAGCTGCGTGGAAAAAATAGAGCCAGACTCTTGGCTATTTCTTAAAAATACTTGCATATGAAATTACTGAAATGTATGTATTCAATAACAATTATCATATACATTACACTTTGGTTTCAGTATGCTTTTTCAGCTAGTTTTTTTCACCCTTTTTTCCTTCCTCTAAATCAGGAAGCACTTCCTGAAGCACTTCCTGAGCTAAATCAGGAAGCACTTAACCACATTGTCAGGGTCACAGCTGACATCAACATGGGGTAAGTTTGAGTGGACTGAGTTCAGCACCTTGTGGCACTCCACTGTCACAGCTCCATTGCTAGGTCAGGCATCATAGATGTCACAAAGACACTTTAATGGAAAATGGTAAATTATTTATAAAGTAACATTCCAATAGCTCTTAAAGGTCTGTGTTCTGTTCTTGTGACAACACAAAACAGTTGCAGAGCTTAGATGGAAACAGACACCAAGGTATTGAAGGACTCATATTTGTACAGTGAAACCCCGGGTAATGAATGCTTCTACCAATGAAAAATTTGGGAAACCAAACCAGAAAAACAATTTGGCCAACATTGTGTCCCAGCTAATGAAAAGTTTCAGGTTACAAATTTTGTAGCCCATAAAAGTTCAGGCTACGAATTTTCATAATTCAGGTCACAAATTTTTTCACCTATTGTTTCACCTAATTTTTTCCACTTTTTTCACCTAAAATACTGCTTCATTTTGTCTTTTTCATCATGGGACCTAGGAAAAATGGCTGTCTCCGTTTCATCCTCCTCCAGTAAGTGTCTTTATAGATCAATAAATGTGCATGTATGGGTGTGTAATACATACGTACTTTATGTGGGTGTTTTTGTGGGTCCAGAACAGATTAATTGGCTTTACATGTATTCCTCTGGAAAAACTCGCTCCGGCTAATGAATGTTTCGCCGAATGAACGTGACGCCAGAATGGATTAAATTCGTTAGCTGTATTTAAGTTCAATGCTTATTACTGTCCACATACCCTAAAAATGTCACCAGCTATTATTTACATTTTACAAAATTAGTACTGCAGTGGATGATGCAATATGATTTTTTTTTTAATCAATAATTGTTTCTCTTGTATCCACACAATATTTACTTGCCAAGTATTAGTAAGCTGAGGTTGGTGGGACATGCTGATTATATCTGTGACCTGCATTGTTAACAGCCTTGGCCTCATACTGTTTTGCAACCCGTTCGGAGTCTTCACACTTGTTCTCATTCATAATGAATACAGACGGAGATGCAATATTAATAAGCTTCAGCCTTGGGCACTGGGTTTATTTAAGGATTGAGATTAAGAAGACAATGGAGGTGACAAAATCTTTGTGAGTGTGTGTGGATGTTTCATATCAATATCATATCAATAACATATAAATTGCAAGCTAAGTATCATATATTTATTCCTTTCGCTTGGTCTTACTGAATGCCCTTAAGAAAAAGACCTATGCCTGATTAGTCATAAGGAAAAACTATAGAAGGAGATAAGAAAAAAAAGGCGGATCACACCATCAAAAACTTTATCAACACTATCTCCACTGTAAAATTTAAAATGCCACCTATCAATATTTCCAGGCTGAAAAACAGTATTTCTAAAAATGTAGGTGCACAGGTTACCAATGCTACTTCCAGCGCTGTCTGAAAACCTTTATATTTGAGAAGTGGCAAAGATGGAGCAGCATACAAGACCACTGGTTGATCTTTTGAAAGTCAGTCAACTTATGACATGAAAGAACTCATCAAAAATATTTTCTGGCTTCCCGTCATAATTTCCTCAGCCACATGTGGTGCATTGATGATAAATCATATAAGATAGGGGGTTATGAGTGCTCCACGACAGTTTAGAGTGTCAAAAAGTATATTACATTGAAGATGATGCAACTGGCATGTGAAAGAGCGAGAGCCATGTGACGTCGAGTTATTGAAATTAAATAACAGTTTTAATAATATAAAACCACTAGAAAAAAGTGCACACTGTAGAAAAACTAGAACAGTTAGAAATGTACAGATGATTGAGAAAACAAGATTCATCACCTAGTGTAAAAATGTAATAACTACATGGGTTTACTTATGGTGGGAGCCAGAATATTGTATTGCTCAACAAGCACAAGTCACAAAGCAACAAAGTTCATTCTTTTGTGTTGTACAATTATGTGACCATCACCTGGCTCACTTATCTCCAGCAGAGCATTTCAGGTCAGAAAAAAACTACCTTGTTAAAATTAGTGTGATGATTCATACATTAAGGAATCTAGAGCTTGTCCAACTAACATTGTTATCTTCACTACATGGATTCACAATGAAGAGAGTTTTGTAATAGAAATGTATCAGTGCCTGGTAGATGGAAAATTGTATCAGCAAATTATGACAATAAATTGGTGTCTTGTAAAGAAATAGATTATTTTTGTGTAGTTTGTACACTGCTTTGCCTCTGATTGAAATAAACCCCAAAAATTTAGATTTACAGTGGTCCCTTGTTTCTCGTGGGGGTTACGTTCTAAAAATAACGATAGGTGATTTCGTGGACTTCGCGGATTTCTCGATAGGCGAAATCCACGAAGTAGTCAACTTCATTTTTTTTTACAATTATTATATTTGTTTTAAGGCTGTAAAATCCCTCACCACACACTTTATACACTATTCCCAGACAGGCATTAACATTTTTTCACATTTGTCTCTTATTTAAACACTCTCAAAATTCAAACCTTTGTAGATTTTAAATAAAAAATAAGTACAGTATTATAGAACAAAACTAAAGATCAAAACTTGTTTTCAGGCCCAAACATTTGTTTGAAAAATTAAAAAATCTAAACGTTTTCCTATTAAAATTGATTGTTATAATACATCTCTAGGATGCTCCTGAACACATCATCAGTGATGTAACCTGGGGTCCTCGGGTGTTTCGG
>JAQQAE010021724.1:0-10400 GCA_029823295.1 Pseudamia nigra | reverse complement strand
AAAGACCACAAAGACTTGAGTATAAAAAAATAAAAAAATAAATAAATAAAAAAAAAAAAAAAAACACTTAGGTATCATAATTTACACTAGAAAAGATTTAAAACATTTCCAGATATTAGGGGAGAGAAAATTCTTACTTCCCCCATCCCTCTTGACTCCAAAGCAAGAGCTTGAAAGTCATAGTTCATTTCATCCACAGCACGGACCTAAAAACAGAGGAAAAGGTTTGATGGACCATTTTCGATTCAGTACTACCCAAGATTAATAACTTACGAATATAAAAAACAGCACCGCAGGCAAGTACAGAGGTGATAATATTCAGTTCCACTGACAGGAAAAAGTAGAAGAGTAGAAATCAAAATGACAGACTCCATTGAAATTGCGTAACATTTATTTTACTGTTGGATGCTTTGAGTAAAATTACAGTATATACAGTATAACAAAGTATTGTGATCACAGATTTCTTATCATATGTGCCACAATTTAGATAAATATTTTTTGGAGGTCTTGAAGAAAAAGGGATTAATGTGGTAAACAGTTGGTTTGGCATGCTACAATGAAATTTAGATTTCCTTTCTACACCCACAAAAGTTAAGATTTATTTTAGAAATTGGTGTTTGACACGATGATTTCCAGAAGTGTTAAATTATGAGGTTTTTTTAGGCCTCAGGATACAAAAAAATTCAACCTTATAATTTTTTATGAAAAGTCTATGCATCAGTTTTAGACTCAAAACATTCTATACAGAAACATAATGAAAACATTTTCCAAATGTGATTACATTTCTGCAGTGTTTCTGAAAGAGAAAATCAGTACCATCAAAGAATTCTAGTCTGATGGAGACCTTTGTGTCAAGTGCCATGAATGTATAATGGCCCCTTTAAAATACTGAATGGCAGGACATTACAACTCAATTCATGCTACATTGTAGCAGGTGATGATGTGTTTCTCACTTCAAGGGAAGGACAGATGTTTTCCATGTCTATTTACCTTATAGTCTGTATAAATTAGTGACAAAGTGACTGTGACGTCACCCACTGGTTTCTGAACAGCCTTTTTTAAGGCCGACTGGGTTGTAAATCCCTAAATGAAATTTTGAAGCCCAAAACAAGATGTACCCATACTTGGATGAATGGCAGTGGAGCTACAGGAGCGTAGTATGTCAGGAGCCTTATGGGTAAACTAATGCTAACCACTAGCCTACTGATGCAGCAAAACTTCAAACATTGCCAAACAAAGTAATATTACAGTGCTGTTGGTGTAAACACTGAATCACAACATTCGAGAATATCTCAGGTAAGACCATGCTCCACTGAATAAATAGAAGATACGGAGGTCCAACTCTGCCCGACTCCACTGGTGAGTCAAGTTACCATAGCAACCTGTCAATCAAGTCCTAGCATGGCAGTGATTTGTCTCAGATTTTCTGTAATATCTTAATAACTGAGCAAAAAGTTAAAGACGGACCATCAGATCACTTATTAGAGGGTCCAGTAACATGTTTGAGACCATGATGACTCATGACAAAAATGTATTCACTTAATATTTTCAGAGATAAGTCTTACAACTTTAAGCTGCTTCCAATGAACAGCCCAGGTCATTGCCAACTGGTTTACCTTCAAGAACCACCTTATTTTTGTGCCTACATTTTATGCTCACTTACAGAACGTAGGTACACTACAACAAGATTGTCATTAAAGGCTTTTCCACCTCTCAAAACTCTGGACAAGCACTGAGACAAAGAAACAGTTATTTGACGGACAGGCCCGAACTGTAAACCAGGTCATGACTGGGTGCTGTAGCTGATTTGATACAACTCACCAAATGAGAGATTAATAAAATCAAGTTTCAATTCATGTTAAATTACTGGACCCCACCCCAGGCTTCAACAAGAAATCCTGCACACACACAAAACTTATTTTGTCCAAAATGTCCTTGGTTTTGCAGACTTCAGTTAACAAGTGCAACTATTTTTTAAAATGTGATTTAAGTTTCAAGATAAATTTCAAGATACCATGAATCAAGGGCATCTTTAAAATCTAGTTAAAAAAAAGAATTAATTATTATCTAAGGTGGTTTTACACAAAAGATGTCATTTGGGGAAAAACTGCCTGTAAACAGTGTTTCCTCTGCAATTATTTAGAAAGTTGTGATGTTTTGAGCAATTATTAATTTCTTTTATGAGTTAATGTTTCACTTAACAAGAGGTTAAAATCTGTTAATATTTTTGACTCTTCACTGCCTCTAAAGCAACTGGACTATACTTTGTCTAGTTCAGATAACTTAAAAACTCCAGCTTCTAAGTCCACATCCTACACTCAGCTTTCATATAAGCAGAAATCGTTTTAGTTGATAACTGTACAAACAATTTGAAACAACTTCACAGAACCAAAGTGAGCACAAACCTTCAGCGCATTGAAGCTCAACAGTAACAAGGTAGTAACAGTTTGTCGTGCAGGAGACTTTCATCATTGAAAACAATATAAACTTTTGTAACCAATATTAGTAATTTTGTACAATCATGTTTCCAGCTGGGGAGGAACACTGTTGATTGTTTAGTACTCTTAGCTTGTTGCAGTTCTCCCTGAAAATGGGGTTTTGCATCTTCCTATAAAAGAAATAAAACCATTTTTTTATGTTCATTGGTGTAGAAAGTTAACTGTGTGCTTAACCTGCACATTTGTAAATGGAATGGCAAGATGTTGTAAGAAGGACACAGGCATGACTACATGATCAAAACTAACAGTGTGCATGATAAGAACAAACTGACGCAATGGAAATTGCTGTAGTGTAATTATGCTACTTATGCACTTGTAGTATGACCTCAACTTTGAAGGAGCCAATTTACCTGATCTACATGATTGGCATCTCCAGTCGGCCAACGATGCTTGCTGGGTGTGCAACCACCAAGCTGCTCTCCAGGCTGCCTCTGAAAGAAGTATCCAACTGTGGCATCATCCTGAGATCGCCCACTCAGTGGAGGCTGAGGGGTACCTGGGGTAGGATTAACACCCCTGTCAAGGCCTTGCAGATGAGGTCCTCCAGGAGCCTGTCCAGCACCCCCAACTGTGGCTAGGGGTCCTCCAACATGAACTCTGACACCTCCAGCCTCAGGAGCACCATTTGCATGCAGCATCCCACCTCTTGTCTCCTGCCAGGCCACGTCATTCATGCCTAGGATGCTGCATGGAACGCTCATTCCACGGGAAAGCCTAAACACAAATAACACCATGTAATCAAGTTATAGTTTGCAATTCAGGTAATGCCTTTCCAATTTAATTAATTACACACGTAGGTTTTTAAACCGATATAATTTCACGATCAAGACATGGCACTTTTCTTCTCATCCGCAATATAAGGGAGAATATGTTATAAGCCGAAGAACTTTTGATTGAAGTCAGATTATAGTGATTATTTAAACATTTTGTAGGCTTTTTAAGCCATGAAACACTGAAAGCTCTCAAACGAATCAAAACTAACCAATATGAGACTTTAATTACCGACTTGTCTGTGAGATATGGGGACACACAAATCATTTTAGCAGTCCTTAATATTTGAAACTGCAAAATGCAATACTTACGAGAAAAACTTCTATGCTTGTGCTGCTGTTTCCATACCCCAGCTAGTCTACATATGCCATCTGTCCGTATCTTACTCAAGTTTTTCCTTTGTGCAGTGAGATTGGTGTGTAATGATAAGCCCTTGGAAACTCGAGCTCTTTGTGAATTTATGAAAGAAAATGCTAAATAAGTGGCTGATAAGGATGCTTGTGGCTGTCATTACCAGTGGTGCTAGTTAACGCTACCATTAGCATAATGTTAGCTGCTGCTAATTATCATAACGGCTAACATTACGCTACCACTGATGTAACGCTGAGATTTTTAATGATTCATTACTAACCAGTCGCACTACTCGCTCAGTTTAATATAATATGAGAGCTACGGTTGAATTTTGAAAAGTATAATTATCATTGTTAATGTTAGTTGTTGGAAACCGACGAGCATGTAGTTTAGCCTGCTACCTAGCTAATACAGTGAACTGGTTAGCCACTTACAAGCTAGGTTAGTTAAGCGTCTTGGACCAAGTATTTGTGTTAATGTTGGCTTTCAAAGCCGTAATACTGACACCAGATGCATTTATTTCTTGTGCACAATGTTATGTGTGCATAAGATAATTTATTCGAGTAGTCAGAAATTTAGTATGCTTAACATTAGCGAATGTGAGCTAACTATAGGAAGCATTAGCTAACCAGCTATGGCTAATCGCAGCAGGCCCATTGTCATTATTATTGGTTGGCAACGCTAGACATCAAAGTTAAATTCACGGATTGACCATTGTTCTATGCAGTACTATTAAGTCTCCTTACCAAGCAAGTCATTTTCTTACCTCGACGCGCCCAGCTGTATTTTACAACAAGACAATATTAATAAGAATAGCCAATTATACCGTACGAGGTAGCTAATGCTAATTGCCAAGTTGTGTTGTGAGCTAAAACATCAACCAAACACTCACTGGCTAAACAACATGGCCCCCCTTCAAGTTCCAAACAGAGGGGCCTTAACCGCTAAACAAAAGGGGAAATAGTCACACCACGGTTGTCGAGCTCAAAACACTCGCCGCGCTATGCTTTTGCTTTCGGCGTCAGCAAATAAAAACGGGATACTCACGCGTTGTCGTGTCGAGAGAGGGTCTATTCTTGTTGCACGCCGTCAAGCCGATTCTATATTGTTTTGTTTCCTTGGAGAGAGCGGTGATTTAGCAAGCGTTGATAGTCAGTGCTAAGAGTTTTCCTACGCTAGTGCCCCCTCCCTGTAAATAGCGTGAACTGCGTAGACATGCGTAACAATGTCAACGTAAATGTGAATCCTCAACGCACCCATTATCATACAAGTTCATAAAAACTGCCTGTTTCAGCGCGTATTATTTTTTTACTCAGCAACAATTCAGCATCATGTAGATTAGTATCGTATAACAGTGAACCCTTCTCCACAAATCAATTCGCATTTGTCGCAAAATCTGTGGATGCTTATTCTTTTGATCAGATACAGCTTCTTTAAGGTGGTTTATCCAGTAATAAAGACAATGAGCTATAGACAATGTGGTAGGTGTGGTAGCTCAATGTCTGAAAGGTAACTGGCTAATATGTCACTTTATATTATAAGAGCTAATAATTACATTTTATAGTACAGTACAGTAAAGAGTCTATTTTTAAATAAAGTACATGAAGGCGCTGTATATTTGGCTGGTTTTAGCTGATCCTGGGTCGGGTGGGTCCTCGTGGTCCATGACCCTCCTCTCCAGGAGAAAACCCGATGAGATCCAATCACCTCTTCCTTTACACAGTGTGATCTCACCTCCCTATTTCCGATTGGATTGCTATATTTAGGAAAGCGCCAGTGCTTTATAAAGAGATCGCGGTGGTTTCTGGTAAAAGGTCTGCAGTTGAGAGACGGGTTTGACTTCTGGGAGACGTCTGTCTAGTCTTATTTGAAGTATAAAAGCAGTGTGAGCGGCTCCCAGGTCGGGCCTGTGTTTCGGATGGTACAGCTGAGCCTCAGCCGGAAAAGAAGCAGGAATGGCAGACATACGAAAGAAACTTGTCGTGGTGGGGGATGGCGCATGTGGCAAAACATGTCTACTGATCGTTTTCAGCAAAGACGAGTTTCCAGAGGTGTATGTGCCAACTGTGTTTGAAACGTATGTGGCGGACATTGAGGTGGACAACAAACAAGTCCAGCTGGCTTTGTGGGACACCGCTGGACAGGAGGACTACGACCGGCTTCGGCCATTGTCTTACCCGGACACTGATGTCATTCTGATGTGCTTCTCTGTGGACAGCCCGGACTCACTGGAAAACATCCCGGAAAAGTGGGTTCCCGAAGTCAAACACTTTTGTCCTAATGTTCCGATCATATTAGTGGCCAACAAGAAGGATCTCCGCAACGATGAGAACGTACGGAACGAACTGTCCCGACTGAAGCTGGAGCCCGTGAAAGCGGAGGACGGCCGCGCCATGGCCACGCGCATCGGCGCATATGACTATCTGGAGTGTTCAGCCAAAACCAAGGAAGGGATCTGGGAAGTGTTCGAAACTGCCACACGGGCAGCCCTGCAGAAAAGAACAACACCGTCGGGGAGTTGTTTGAAATGCTGTGTTTTAATGTGACTGGACTGAATGTGTGTGGAAAAGCCCGACGTGCAGCGTAGACCGCTGGGATCCACGTCTGGACATGTGGGGGCAGCGACGGGCTGGTTATGACAACTTTAGCTGATCCATAACTAATGACTGCAAACAAGCCGTTTTACACGCAGTCGACACTCGTCTGCTCTGTGGGTGTGAAATGCACTGGTTACAGCGTGTTCTTTGTGGATCACATGGTCCCTGTGTGACTGGTGGAGGCGCAGAAGGGCCAGGCTGTTAGATTTCATTGGACGCTTTATTCTCCACGAACGTGGTTTTTATTTTTCCTATGAACTAAGGCTAAAAGCCTGCTCTGCTTTTGAGCCACGTTTTCAGTTGTTCACTTTTTGTTTCAAAGTATTTGCATATGCCTTAATGCCGAGGTAATAGTTTGTAATAGGCTACACAATACAGCAAAATTGCACTCGTTATTTATGTCCACTTTGTATTATAAAATATATTACGTTTGTAAACTTGCACATGATTTGGACACTACAGTGAATCACTTAAAGTTTATTTCAATCAGTCCATGTCATGGTGCCCAGGCTGCAGTGTGCTGTTTGTTCCGTTTAAAGCTTCACCTTATTGAACACATCATCTGTTTACAGGTATCGAATCAGCTGTCTCAGGTTTTTTTTTTTTAGTTGTAACCACATCCACAAAGTATTATTGTGACTCAACACTTTTAAATGTGTGCTCATTGGATGTTAATGTTATGCAACAGGCTGAATTCCACCACAGATCTGGGAGACAGACTACACATGGTCTAGTCTTTAACAGACTCGAAAAGGGCTAAAAGTGTTTTTAGATGTTCTCTTATAGTTGAATGGTTCATGTGTCTCCCATCATGGCTTCGAGAGCAGATTTCATACCTGCTGGGGACTGCAGTGATTTAGGAGGATGGAATGAAATAGATGCTTTTTTGAACATGACTTGTATAGCAATCACATTGAAATACAATGTCACTGTAAATATGAAAGTAAAGTAAATTTCTCTTTTAGTTAAATATGTTGAAACACATACAGCTACTATTACTATGTATCTGGATCCTGAAGTCCACTACGATGTGTTATGAAAATTACATTTCTGCCTCAGAAACGTAAAAAATCTGAGATTTTGAGACACATCAATGGAGGATGTTTTTGAGAGAACGCTGAGCATGTGACAGTGTTTACTATGTGTTTGACTTTTCCAAGAAACAGTCATGGGACAGCTTCACTCTTGCCATCTGATGGCACTAATAGAAATTTAATATTATGTTATGATACAACAGCACTTTTGTAATAAAACAACAAATCAGATGATCATTTGGAAGTCGTCTGTTTAGGGCCTTTTAGGATTCATGAGAAACACAAGACTACAAGTCTCTGTTGTTTATGTTCTTCTTTTTTGTTCATTTTTCTTTTTTATTCAGTATATTTTCACTCATTTTGCTGCATATTTTTTCTCCTTTCGTTCATTTTCTTGATAATGACACTTTCTTGATTTTTATGTTCAGCTTTACTCATTCTTGGCTATTTGGTTTGTTTCACCTCATTTCTTGGTTATTTTATTTCTTTTTAAGCATTTTCTGGATTATTTCATTTTTTTGGGCATTGGCCTGATTGGTTTGTTATTTTTGTTCATTTTCTTTATAATTTTGTTCATTTTTGTGCATTTTCTTGATTATTTTTTGCATGTTTTACTTATTTTCTTGATTTGTGTTCATTTTTACGAATTTATTAAAATTATTTTTTTTATTTTTACTGTTTTTGAAAATTATTTGGTTCTTTTTAATGCATTTTCTTGATTATTTTAATTTTTAGTAATTGTTAAAAATATTTTGTTAATTTTGTGCATTAGCCTGATTATTATCTTTATGTTCTTTTTATTTTGTTCATCTTGACTAATTTAAAAAATATATATTTTGTCTCATTTTTTACTTCCCTGCTTATTTCTTCATTGAGGTTTATTTCCTTCATTATTTTGTTAGTTTTCTTGATTATTTTGTTCATGTTTACTTGTTTTCTTGATTTGTGTTCATTCTTGCTATTTATGAAAATTATTCAGTTCTTTTTTAATGCATTTTCTTGATTATTTTCATTTTAGTAATTGTCAAAAATATTTTGTTAATTTTTTGCATTAGCCTGATTTATTTCTCAATTTTTCTTTATTTTCTTTATTATTTTGTTCATCTTGACTATTTTTTTTAAAAATTATTTTATCCGTTTTTTACTTCCTTTCTTATTTCTTCATTGAGGTTTGCTTCCTTCATTATTTTGTTAGTTTTCTTGATTATTTTGTTCACCTTTACTTGCTTTCTCACTTATTTTTATCACTTACTTGTTTATTTTGCTTATTTTGTTCAGTTTTAGTTAGTTTTTTAATTATTTGATTTATTTTACACACTTCCTGCTTTTTCTTCATTCTTCATTTTTTGCTTATTTTGTTCATTTTTACTTAGCTTTATAAATTATTTTGTTAATTTTACCTAATTTCTTTTATTATTTTGTTCATTTTGACTAATTTTTTTTTTAAATTTAATTTTTTTTAACTTTTTTCCTTGCTTATTTCTTGTAGTTTGTTTTCTTGATTATTTTGTTAGTTTTTGTTGATTACTTTATTCACTTTTACTCATTTTCTTGTTTATTTTGTTCATTTTAACTTAGTCCTTTAATTATTTGGTTCATTATGACTCATTTTATTATTTTGTTCATTTTTTGCTCATTTCTTGTATTATTTGGTTCATTCAGACTAATTTTCCTCGTGTTAGATCAGTGCTGACACAGGACTGTTGTGTAACTGTCATTATTACAACAAGTTGGTCATTGAGGGAAAAACGAGTGGATTCATATCAGTTATTCTGTAGTGACAAAAAGTATGATTTTCACTTGAAGTGTACATTTTGTTACATATGAACCAACCATAGATCACTTAAAACAGTATCTTTTTTAGACAGTGGACAGAGTTACGATGGTGTAAAAGTCAGAGTCCTCCCCGTTCTCTGTTGCTGGGCATTCTGCTGACTGACACCACTGGAATGCATTGTGTGCCATTGGTTAATTTTCTCACTAACCCCCCCTCACCATTTGCCTCTGGTTTGTAATGTTGCTCCATTGTTATTCACCAGCCAGACAGTCCACTTTTCTTTTCAAGTGTCAAGAAGAAAATTAAAATGGTGAAAATGTGCCAAATCTGTGTCCGTAGTCAACGGCGTGAATGAAATGAATGGTACGAGTCAATAAAGACATCTGGCATCTGGACTATTCTGGCTTATTTTACACTTATTGCATTATTATACTACAGTACTGGTACTTAATAATTATAGTGACTCAAGTGGTAGGGAAAATCAGAAACATATGGACCAGAGAAAAAGTAAAAGAGTATTCATTTCCTGTTTTTTTTAAATTATTTTGTTCATTTTGTAATTTTTTTGTTCATTTTGTTGCTTATTTTGTGATTATCTTTCTAAATCTTTGCTCATTCTTTTGTTCAGTTTCTTTATTGTATTGTTAATTTCTCACAATTTACGTTTCTTAATTACTTTGCTCTTTTTGCGCTTTTGTTTTGATTTCGTTGATGTTTGTTGAATGTTTTGTTTCTTTTCTTTATTATTTAATTCATTTTTACTTATTTTTTGTCCATTTTTACAATTTTTAAAATTTCTTTCACTTATGCATATTTTATTTGATTATTTTGTTCATTTTTAGTCACTTTAAATTATTTTGTTGATTTTTGTGCATTAGCCTGATAATTTTTTTCGTTTTCTGGCTTATTTTGTTCATTTTTCCCTAGTTTTATTATCCTTTTTTCATTTTTAGTTTTTTAAATTATTTTGTTCATTTGTATTTTGTTGTGTTATTTTTTTCATTCTTACTACTTTGTTCGTTTTTGCTGGACTTTTAAATTATTTTGTTAATTTTTCCTCACACAATTTACTTTTCTTATTTGAATTTTAAAATTTTTTAAAGATTTTGTTGCATGATTGTTGAATGTTTTGTTTAATTTTAACTTGATTGTTGACTAATTGGTTTTATTTTGAAGTGTCAAAAAGAAAATAAAAATGCTGAAAATGGGTCAAATCTATGTGCGTAAGGGACAAATCAGAATTAACAGTACAAGTCAGTTGAGACATCAGTCATGTGGACTTCTGGTGTCTTTTACTTCTTCTTTTCCTTTCGGCTGTTCCCTTCAGGGGTCGCCACAGTGAATCATCTGCCTCCATCTCACCCTATCCTCT
>JAQQAE010021723.1:0-10401 GCA_029823295.1 Pseudamia nigra | reverse complement strand
CCTCCCCCCTGTCGCCTTTGTCTTGCTCTCGGTGGTTCTGTTGGGTTTACTCTCTGTATAGTCATGAGATTTCGGCCCTGAATTATGAAGCACCTAGAGATAATCGGCGATTATGATTGGCGCTATACAAATAAAGTTTGATTGATTGATTGATTGATGCCTCATAATTCTGTCGAATGAATTACACTGAAGCTAATGTGTCAAACTGTTGGAGTATTTTTCAATAATTAAAAATTAAATCTATCATTTTTTGTCACTTAATATTGGAACTGTTTACATATAAAATATATAAACAAGTGGAGACAGATCTGCAAAATGCACAAACCTTTATTATCACGATAGGTACAATAGTCATGGGAAGGTTTGACACATTTTGAACTATTTGCAGAAGTGGTTCATCCCAGCATCTCCCTGTCCTCCTCCGCATCCTGCATCGACCAAATGTTCAAACGCTGCTGCAGGTTCATCACATGACGTCTCATAAGTTTCTCCATGACTTTCACACAGATTATACAGATCGCAGCATGTCAGCATCACAGATTCACCAGCTGGACGTCACAGTCATTCCTTTTACAAGGCAACACCACCTTCCCTTCAGCTTGTCTGTCTTCACCTCCTCTCATCTTCATCTTCATACTCTATGACTTCACAAAGCCTCCTGTAGTTTTCCTCTGTGTTTTACTTCTTTTCTTGTAACTTTTGTTTGATTTAAAGCCACATACAGAGCAGCAAGTACATCATCGCCTCCATGTCCTCCATTGTACTTGTGTTGCGCAAAAATGCCAACAGGAGAGTTTTGGGACGTGACTCCGCCTCTGACTCCTCCTGCAGGGATAGTACTCACTTGCAATGGAAAAGCAACTAAACTGAGCCGAGTCGAGTAGAACCGAGCTGAGTCGAGCTGAGCCGAGCTGAGTAGGTACTAGTGGAAAAAGGGCAATAGTCCTACCAGTGTGTCCTGGGTCTGCCCCAGGGCCTCCCCCCGTTGGAACTAGTTTTGGCAACCTGGGATTGGACCAACTAGGCCCCTGTCTTTGGTTGCCACCCAAACCACACAGCACCGGACCCTTACGACCCTTCCTGCAGGTGGTGGGCCCACAGGAAGACATAGTCATAAGGGTCTTCTGAATCGCTCTTAGTCTGACCTAGGACCAATTTGCCTTGGGAGACCCTACCAGGGGCAAAATGCCCCTGACAAAATAGCTCCTAGGATCACTCAGGGACGCATACCCCTTCACCCTGATAAGGTAGCGATTCAAGGAGGTGTTCGTGCCAGATTACAAATTAATGACAAAACAGCTCAGTGGACTGCCCTTCTGTCTAATAATGTAAAAAACCAAAACAGCCATTACTTCAACAAATTTAACCTGGTTCTTCTAGAATGAAGGAGTGAAAGCGGTGGAAGGTCTGTTCATGATGACATACAAACACTCTTCTGCAGCTCTGAGCAGACTGTAAAAAGACAAAGTTATGATGATACCATTTAGGAGGCTTTAAACCTTATCGTTTTTATCATTATATATTGACAGAGTCTTCAACAGATTTCTAATAAACTGTGGATTTCAAACAAACTTACAACAAACTGTCGTTTTGATTTGTTCTTTTAACCCTTAAAGACCTAGACAGAACATTTGGTGTGCCTGACTTGCTACAGTAATTGATTTTGCTTTTCAAACACATTCAAGCAGTTGTCACAGTAAAGTTGAATAGTTAAAGTGCTAATTCATATTTGCATAATTGAAAATGAATTCATTTGCCAATGAGTCTAGATAAAAAAAACCCAAAAAACAGTACATTTGCATGCTTTCTGACAAGGCTCCAGCTCATCTAGTAGGTCTTTAAAGATTAATTTGATAGACATCATACATATATATTATGGAATAATTCAAACGGGGACAAAAATGATTTGTCTTTCGTCTTTGACTGTAATACTTAGCTTTGAATGGGAGAGACTTTGCCTCTCTCCAGTGTCAAGCCTTCCTGTCGTAGTAGAGAATCTAACATTTACCCTCCTCTTGCATGCTCAGTTCCCAGTTTTCTACCTCGTATTACTCCACAGTTGTCGGATCCCAAATCAGAACAGGTCAAGTTGCTCAGATTAACAATTAATTGCGCCATTGAAATCCTTGAGAACGTCGTGGTCTCTGGCTGTGGAATGCTAATGTCTGCAGGGAAAGTCTGGCAGGACTCATTCCTCTGCACATCTGCCTGGCTGCTCCCCAGCCATTGATAAATGGAAAACTACACTTAACATACTCAATAGACAGACACTTTTTTTTTAAATGGGAAAGTTTACAAGTACTCTGCAATAAATGAGGCTTCAAGTGCACTTAAAGTGACAGCAAGTGTGGATTTAAACGTCTACGCTACTTTGAGCCCACGTAGCTGCTGAAGAACTACACCCAGCAACCGTAATGGTGGAGCTAAATCCTTAATCTGGACCAGTATCAACAGGCTTTTATCAACAAATGCCTTCAAAATGTAAGAGTAATAAATGCTGCCGAGTAAATATGTTGCCAAGGTGAGGCTAAATGGACACGGGATTAAAGGGAAGTATGATCACATGGAGAAACCTGCCAGCAGATGTGGCAGAAATGCAGTACTGACTAAAAAGTATTTTCTCTACTGCATTATTATTATCATGTGTGTACGTTCGCACAGTCAGCTCTTTAGCTTCAAAGTCCCAGGACTCAAACTAACTAAACTTAGCACATGGGTCATCAGGGTAAGAGTTACTATGGTAACCACCAAATTTTATATTAATTAGCTATTTAACAAGGGTGATTATGACACATACCCCTGGATTATTGACTATGCTGATTCCAAATACAGTGGTACCTCGCCGTACGAACGCTCCACCCGTGAAATATTTGTGGTACGAAAAAAATTTTGGCCAAAAATGCGTCCCGTCTCCATGATCGCGACAGAGTGCAAACGTCAACCTGAACTTTGTGCAGTATATTTGCTTTTTTTCACCTAAAATACAGCTTCATTTTGTGTTTTTCATCACGGGACATAAGAAGAATGGTACTGGTGACAAGAAAACCTGTACTGCAATGTTGATGCATGTGAAACACAAGATCATACAAAAACATTCTCGTGGCGCTCGAGTGACCGACCTGGCAAAAGAATACAGCTGGAACGCTTCTACCGTCTGCACAGTACTGAAGCAGGAAGAAGCTCTCACGTCTGTGAATCCGGCGAAGGGAGTAACATTGCTTTCTCTGCACGCGTTACATTTAGTTTGTCTCTGCCTCCGTACTCTTCCTCCTCCTCCTCCTCCTCCTCCTCCGCTGCCACCACCATCAAGCTTCACCTGCAGCCATCTCTGTCTCCTCCTCCTCCTCCGGTAAGTGTCTTTATAAATCATTTTTATAACTAATTTCATGCATTCCTTTCCATGTAATGAACATAACTTCCTTTTCATATAATAATAATGAATAAATGTATGTGTACGGGTGTGTAATATATACTTTATATGGGAGTTTTCGTGGGTGCCGGAACAGATTAATTTTATATTTACATGTATTCCTACAGGGAAAACCTGTCCTGCCATACATAATTTTTGCAGTACGAGCATCATGCCAGAATTGATTAATTCTCTATGGCCGGGTACCACTGTATACTGTGACCTTCAAGGAAAAAGGTCAATGTCACAGTCATGGTCATGGTTAACTTTAAAACTCGGTGGGGGATTTGCTATTTTGCAACTTCTTGTTCTGTTATCATCTCCCCCAATGAAGTTTGTTTATTCCTGCTAATTGTGCAAGTAGAGGGTTTTTTTCAATGTGATCATAATCTTGCTCACTTATGAGGTCTATTTTGATAACTATGCTTTTTTCTCTCTGTCCAAATGCGTCTCCCCCTTTCCCCCTCTTTGTTTCTCTGCAAGTGGTGGCGCGCCTTGTATTTCTGGCGCAGCGGACCCGGCGGGGGGAATTTCTGTTTTTCTTTCTGTTTGTAATTTCTGTAATCTTTGTTGTTGTTGTAAAGTGCTTTATAAATAAAGTTTCATTCATTCATTCATTCATAAATCTGTCCAAACAGTCAGCTGTGTATCTCCAAAGTCCCTGGACTCAAACTACCCAAACTTAGCATATGGGTAGTCAGGGTAGGGGAAAGGGATGCTATGGCAACCACCACCTAATTTGCATATTAATTATTTCACAGCCCTAATAAGTGCCTAAGCGTATTTTGACCTATAATACTAAAACTACTGAAGCGAGAGGCACCAAATTTTAATGTGATACTTAACTTGATTGATAAGGCCTGAAATTATTGCACTTTGACCAGAACACATTTATAGCTACAGTATGTAGTCAGGTTGAAAATACCATATACCCTCAGCTTATTGATTACCGTGATTGTAAATATGCTGTGAGCCTGGAGGTCAAGGGTCAAAAAGTCAAAGTCATTTTTTCAAAATTTCAAAGCTGATCAGGGGATTTTCATGAAAAGAGAACTTGAAATGTGTCTCCCCAAGTGCAGTGGCCAAAACGATCAAACACTGTGATGAAACTGTGTCTTATGAGGACCAAGAGCTACAGATGTATGAAATAGTTGGGGCAGCCCTGACAATTTCTATTATTTTCATTGATAAATCAGAAGGTGTTTGGATCAGCAATTTCATTTTGATCTATCAAACAACAGATAGACACAGTAATATTTCAGCAGTGAAATTAGGTTTATTGGATGAACAGAAAATGTGCAATATGCAACAAAACACTTAGTTTATTAGAATATTACCAGACTCAGAAACCAGTGCTCATTATGGGGCCACTTCAGCGAGGCGTCCTGTAAAGATGTCATTGCAAATGGTGTTATTTATTATTGAGTGGTGACCATGGTCCTTGCACCAGATTACAATATTCTCTTGACAATTAACAACTACATGGCTACATGGCATGATGAGTGCCATCGGTCCGTGTGCACCTCCATCCATGCTCCAATTTCAAAAACAAATTATGCTACGTTCACCAAAAGCACAGTTGCCAAAACCATGAAACGCTCCGGTGAAACTGTCTCTCATGTGGACCGTCCCAGGAAGTAACACCAAGAGCTACTTCTGCTACCACAGTCATGTCATGTACCTGAGTACTACCCACCTGTTGATGCACTACGCACCTCAGCATGCACAAACCCATCAACAGGGTGCATCCGCTGTAAACATAGCATACATAAATCCATAAATCCATCTGACACAATAAGCTGAAACATGCAGCTACATGAGGACAGACTGGATAACACGTCATATAGCGTGTGATTATTTCTGAACTTCACTGAAGTAATCCCATAAACAGGATATGCTGTGTTAAAGTAACAGTATGTCAGATTTACGTGCATTCATTCATTCAATCATGTGAAGTGTGTATTGTGTTTGTGTTGCGCTGAGACTGATGATAGTAAATTCCATTTCTAATCAGGAAACAGCGAAATCAGTGAACAGGCTGTTATGACGGATTTAAAAGGTCCCAGATCATATCAACTTGAATATACACTACTAGTCATGAGTAATATAACCAACAAAACTGAAAAAATTTAAACAAAAAAGCGACAAAATGACAAAAACAAACAGAAAAAATGAAGTACATAAGAAAAACTGAACAAAATAAGTAACAAATCTTGCAATAAGAAAATTTTGTGCAAGTCATTAATAAAACCCATGAAATAAATACAAGAAAAGGAACATAACAACCCCAACAAACTAGTTAATTATTGCAAATATGCACAACAGCCAAGAAAATGAATAAAAATGACCAACACAATTTAAAATTGAACCAAAAAAATAAACCCAAAACAAACAAGAAAATGAACAAAAGTAAACAAAAAAATTAAAGAAATCAAGAACAGAAACCAAATATAATCAAAAATGAACAAAACAAGGAAATTAATAAAAACAACGAAAAGAAACAAAATGACGAGACGCAAGCATTAGGTTCACAAGTTACGGTAATAGAATATGTACCACAGGTCTAATGTACAGAAATGTGACATATTTAAACTTTAAACACTGAACCGTCAGCAGTGATTTCAACAGTGAACTTAAGGTGAGATTCAAATCGTTGAGGTGAGTAAATATTTCCATCGTTTTAACGCGTACAGCTGTAAAAAGGAAACTCTCACATGACTTTTGGATTAAAGACCTGACAACACTCCCAGCGTTTCTGCATCGTGGAGTTGATCTTGGCGAACATGAACAGCAAAATAAACTCGGAGGAATTCCCCCTGGTGAACGGAGCCGTGGTCAGAGGTCAGAGGATCCGACCGGTCCCTTAAAGTTATTATACCACCGGCAGAAGCTGCAGCATCGTTCATTCAGGCTCTAAAAATACTAAGAGATTTAATTTGAGTCATCATGATATAAAATGTACCTGTATTTGTGGACATTTTAATAGGTGAGCTTTATATGTTTCCTCCATTGTTAAGATTTGTTGGCAAATTGTAAAATTTCTGCCTTGAGGCTTTGATTGACAGGTCTACACGACAGCGTCACTTGCCTGTAGAGTCAGACCAAGCTAGACTTTTTCATTTAACTGATTCCACTGATTATGACTATGCCTTCCTGTGGGCCCACCACCTGCAGGAAGGGTCCTAAGGGTCCGCTGCCATGTGGTTTGGGTGGCAACCGAAGGCAGGGGCCTAGCTGGTCCAATAGCTCCGGCTGGGACGAGGCCCTGGGACAGAACCAGGATACGCTGGCGGGACTGTGTGGTCTGGGTACCCCAGAGGAGCTGGAGGGGACCCAGGGCTTCTCTGCTCAGGCTGCTGCCCCCAAGACCCTGCAGCGTACGCTATTCTGTTCTATTCTATTTGTCATCATCACCCAGTTAGTGTCAGATGACGTGGTGAGGATGCCTTTACAGCACAAACAAAAAGAGTTGATGAATTCAGAAAAGACGGAGTAGGGATGGGCATTTCAGGAAACACTAATCGATGTAGCCCCCCCCCCCCCCACACACACACACACAAATACATGTACACGTCTACACACAGGAAGAGGAGAGTGCGCAAATTTTCATTTTCACAATTGTCGTTCCATTTGTTCATTCAGAGACTCTAAACGGACAACCTGATTGAAGACTGAAGGATTTAGCTTCTGCTGCGTCGTTGTGCATGGCTGAGTCAGGTTCATGATGCGTTAGCTTCACCTGGCGAGTTTGTGCTACAGCCCTCGCTGGTTTCAGCAGTGTCATCCTATCTCACCTCATGTCCCACGTTGTCACACGTTAACCTGGTGAACTTGTAAAATGGTGCATGTGAGATGTGTGATCACCCTCTACCACATTACTAGCAGACGCCTAATTTTTAACATAAGTTTTACTATTCAAATACGCAAACATTGTGACCCACCCCTAAACAGAGGGGAGCGGCTCACTAATATAATCAAATCAATACTGTTGTGATCTTTGAGGTGTGAATTCTGTTGTACAGATCAGTTGGAATGATTTTGAAAACTATATAGTTACCATGTTTTAATATCCATTAACCCAAAGAAAGAGGGAAGGAAGTGGGCGGGACTTAGGGTCTCTATTACAGTTTGAAGTTTTGGTCCATTTCCTGCTCAGTTCCACAATCCCTGTGGGTCTTCACCCCGAGTTCGGAAACGTTTTAGAAGAACTGGTGATGCAGCTGTTTTCCTGACGTCAAAGTGACTCTGCATGTTAAAGTGCTTTGGAAAAAAGGTTTGAGTGAAACTTCCGTGACAATAGAAACAGGTCGTGTTACTCCTCACTGCTGATTTTCTGCTTCTCTGATCTACATCTCAGCTTAATCCCTGCCGGTCTGATGCAGGTGATGACCCTTCAGTGTCTCCAAAATGAGACTGAAGGGCCACAGTTTTCACCACGACTGGAAATGAAATCAAATAAATGAAAAAAGAGAAAAATAATCAAGAAAATGATCAGGAAAATGAAAAAAAATTATCAAAAATATGTAAGAAAATTAACAAAAAAATTCAAGGAAAATGACTAAAAACAAACAACATATTCAAGACTGAAAAACAAATTAATAAAATATTCAGGAATATGAACAAAGCAAATGAGGACATGAACAAGAAATGAACAAAACAATCAGGAAAATGAAGATGAATGTAGTAACCAAGAGAATGAACAAAATTAACAAGAAAACAATGAAAATAAAGAAATAACTGAACAATGTACTCAAAATGACCAAAACAAATGAGAAAATGATCGAGAAATAAACAATAAATAATGAGCTCACTGAAATGTATAAAAAGGACCAAAAAGAACAAAAACAATCAAGAAAACGGAAAAGTAGTTAACAAAATAAAAAACAAAAAAAATTACAAAATAAATTAAATAATCAAACAATGATCGGCAATTTTCCAAAAAAAAAATCAAAGAACCTCAAAATATTGAACAAAATGTTAAGAAAATAAACAAAAATAAACAAGAAATGGACAAAACAATCAGGAAAACAATTAAAATTAATGAATTCACAAAAATAGCAAAAATTAGAATAAAAATCAACAAAATAACCAAGCCAATGAACAAGATAAATATGAAAATGATCTGGAAATTAACAACAAAGAAATCAATTTAATGAATAAAAAGCAATTAACAAAATAAAAAACAAAATTGAAGAAAAATGATCAAAATAAAAAAATGAACAAAATAAGCAATACAATGAGTGAGCAATGAAAAAAACAATAAACAAAGAATCGAAAAAACTGAAACAAAATCAAGAAAATTGCATAAAATGAACAAAAAAATAACAAAAATGACCAAAGAAACACGGAAAGGATCAAAAGGCCACAATAAATAAAGGAATCGACAAAATAAATGAAAAGAAATGAACAAAAATCAACAAAAAAATGACAAAAATGATAAAGGAGCTGAACAGAATAAACAAAAGAAACTAAAGTTAGAAAAAAATAAAGGAAATAACCAAAAAAATTTGCAAAAAAGTGAAAAGATGAACAAAACAATTAAGTAAATTAACAAAAATGAACAAAATAAAAAAGAAATGAACAAAATAAACAATAAAATGCATGCGCAATGAAAACAGACCAAAAAACAAAGAATTGAAAAAGCGAAAAAAGCAACAAAATCCATAAAATGGACAAAAATGAACAAAAAAATAACAAAATGACCAAAGAAACAAGGAAAGGATCAAAAGGTGAAAAACAAATAAGGAAATCTACAAAATAAATTAAATCAGCTCCTTCATTATTTTGGTCATTTTTGTTGAGATTGTTGAACAAAATAAACAAGAAGAACTAAAATGAGAAAAAAATAGAGGAAATAACCCAAACAATTAGCAAAAAAAGTGACAAAAATGAATAAAACAATTAAGCAAATTAACAAAAATGACCAAAATAAACAAGGACATGACAGAAAATTGGAAAAATGGAAAAGAAAGGAACTAAATAAAGACAAAATGAACAAAATAAACAATAAAATGAAAATGTACATCCCCTCTGTGCCTGCGTGGCTTCCTGCGACGTCCTCCATTAAGACCAAAACGAGATTCAAGGGCCACGGTTTCCAGCGCCGCGTCCTTCGCGGCTGCCGTTGACATGTTTAGACACGCTCACACTTGGCTCTTGCCGCTCTTTGTGAAGATGGATGAAATGGCTTTTAAAGAGTCGGCGTGAAGAAGTGCAGATACCTTGATGAAATACGTCTTGTATACAGAGGAGGTTTTATTACTCCATCGTTCAGACGAAGCCATCAGCGCCGTGCACTTTTCCACCGGGGGCCTAATGTAAATTCCTGCTCAGTGTTTATAATTTCCACAGCAGGTGATTCACTCAATCAAAGCCGCAGCTCCAGTTTCCACAAAGCCGGGTTAAATGTGGAATTACACGCCGCGTCGGAAACGTACAACATGTAGCAGAGCACTATAAGATCATACAGTGCGAGGGCGGGATCAGGACAAAATGTTCCAATCTGTCGAGATCAATAGTTACCTCATTAAATGTGAAACCGTTACTTTGTTCAGGTTTAAAGGCCTTTAAAGGTCTTGAGTGCAAGTTGAAGAAACCGGACAGTGATTTGCATTTGTAGTTTATTTGTAAAAGAAGCATCAAGAGAAACAAAAACGTTAAAGGGTCATTCCGTGCCAACTCAACCAGTGCTTCCACGGGCACCATCTCAGATATACACTGCCTGACCAAAAAAAAAAGGTCACCACCTGGATTTAATGAAGCAAATAGGTCGGAGCCTCCCATTGGATAATTTCTGCCTGGGTGATTATGTTTCAGCTGGCAACGAGTGATATAAGGATAGTGGGGAACCATCATCTTCAAAGAAAAAATGTGGTTGGGAAAAAATCTTGAATGATCATGACCGGTAATCACATGAATGTGTGGTGAAATCAAATTGTAAAAAAAAAAAACAACAGTAGAACTCAGGACTATGTTTAATAGTGAAAGTAAAA